>CM077158.1:28999874-29075547 GCA_039583875.1 Platanthera guangdongensis
CCTTCTTCTCCCTCATAATCTTCTTTTTCTATCCCGCCTAAGTTTCTTTTTTTTCTCATAATTTCTTTCTTCCCTTCCCTCTAATCTTCTTCTTCTTTCATAATCTTCTTCTCCTTATTCCCCCTAATCTTCTTATTCATCCTTTTTCTTTTTCTTTTTCCTGTAATCTTCTCTCCCGCATAATCTTCTTCTTTTATCATGTCTAAGCTTCGTTTTCTTTCTCATAATTTTTTTTTCTTCTCTACTCTTTTTCTTTTTCTCACATAATCTTCTCTTCTTATTCTCCCATAATATTATTTTTCTTATTTTTTCATAATCTTCTTCTTCTTATTCTTCCCTAATTTTCTTCTTATTCTTCCCTAATTTTCTTCTTATTCTTCCCTAATTTTCTTCTTTTTTCTTTCTAATCTTTTTTCTTCTTCCCCCCAATTTTTCTTTTCTTTTTCTTCTTTTTATTCTTTCCCATATTCTTCTGCTTCCTCCCCCCTCCCAATTTTCTTCTTTTTATTCTTCTCCTCTAATCTTTTTTTTCTTCTTTCTCCTAATCTTTTTCTCTTAATCTTCTTCTTCATCCTCCTGATCATCTTCTTCTTTCCCCCTAATCTTCTGCTTCCCTCTAATCATTTTCTTATTTCTCTCTATTCTCATTCTTCTTTTTTTACCCACTTAATCTTTTTCTTCCCCCTTAATTTTCTTCTTCTCATAATCCACAATAATCTTCTTCTTTTTCCCCCTAATCTTTTTCTTCCCACTAATCTTCCTCTCCATATTCTTCTTCTACCTAATCTTCTTCATTTCCAAATCTTTTTCATTCCTGATTCTTCTTTATTCCCCTAATCCTCCTTCCCCTAACTTTCTTCTTTCACCAAATCATCTTCTTCTTTCCCTAGTTTTCTTTTTCTTCTTACTTAATCTTCTTCTTCCCATAGTCTTCTTCTCTCTCATAATCTTTCTCTTCTTCTCTCCTAATCTTCTTCTTGCCCTTTAATATTCGTCTTCTTCGCCCGCCCCCCCCACCCCCATCTTCTTCTTCCCTCTAATCTTCTTATTATTAATCCTAATTTTTCTCGTAGTCTTCTTCTCCCCCCCCCCCAAATTTTCCTCTAATATTCCTCTTAATCTTATTATTCTCTCACATAATCTTCTTCATTTTCTCCTAATATTATTCTTCTTCCCTCTCATCTTTATCCTTTACTTCTTCTTTCCCAATTTTCTTCTTCTCAATTCTTCTTTCCTCCTATTCTTTTTCTCATATTCTTCTTCTTTTCTAATCTTCTTACTCATAAACTTCTTCTTCCATAATCTTGCTCTTTCATAATCTTCTTCTTCTTTCATAATTTTTTTCCTTCTTTTTTTTGTAATTTTTTTCTTCTTCTTTCATAATCTTTTCCTATTCTTTGTTTTCTTTCCTAATTATTTTTCTTTTTCTTCTGCAATGTTTCTTTTTCTTCCGCCTAATGTTTTTTTCTTCTTCCACATAATCTGCTTCTTCTATCTCATAATCTCTTCTTCTCCCTTATTTTTCTTCCTTTTTCCCCAAATCTTCTTCTTCTTTCTCTTCCATCAGCTCCCCTCTTTCTTCTTCTCGCTCCCCCTCTTTCTTCTTCTCTTCCATAAGCTCTCCATCTTTATTCTTCGCTTCCGTAGGTTCCCTTTTCTTCTTGAGTCTCCAACTTCTTCTTTTTCTATTGACTCTCTCTTCTTCTTCTTTCATAGGCTCCTTTTTCTTTTTCTACTTCCACAGGTTCCTTCTTCTTCATCCATATGATCCCTCTTCTTATTCCTCTGTAGGCTTTTTCTCCTTCCCCGCTAATTTTTTCTTCTTGTTCTTCCCACTAATCTTCTTCTTCTTTTTACCTCACAAATCTTCTTCTTTTTTATCATTTTTCTCTTCCCCGCTAATCTTCTTCTCCCCCCCCCCCGATAATCTTTTGCTCTCTTAATTTTTTTCTTTTTTTCCTTATAATCTTGTTCTTCTTTTTCCCCGTAATCTCCCTCTTCTTCTTCTCTCAAATCTTCTTCTCCCTCCTAATCCTCTTCTTCTTACTCCTAATCTTTTTTTTTCTCCACTATTCTTATTCTTCCTTCTATTCTTCTTCTTCTTACCCCTAATCTTCTTCTTCTTACCCTTAATCTTTTTCTTCTTCCCCTAATCTTCTTCTTTTTCTTTCCCCTAATCTTTTTTTTCTTTCCCCTAATCTTCTTTTTTATCCCACAATCATTTTTCCCTCTAATCTTTTTCTCCCTCGTAGTCTTCTTCTATCTCGCTTAAGCTTCTTTTTTCTTTTCCCTAATTTTCTTCTCTTCTCCTCTAATCTTTTCCTTTTTTTCTCATAATCTTCTTCTTCTCTCATAAATTTTTTTATTCTCTCTTAATTTTCTTTTTCTTCCGTAATCTTTTTCTTCTCTTCCTCTAACCTTCTTAATTTTATTCTCTCCTAATCGTTTTCTTCTTATTCTCCCCTAAAATTCTTCTTCTTATTCTTCCCTAATCTCTTTCTTTTTATTTTCCCCTAATCTTTTTCTTCGTATTCTTCTCTAATTTTTTTTCTTCCCTAATCTTTTTTTCATCCCAAATCTTCTTTTTCTTTTTTTCTTCTTATTCTAATTCTTCACCATATTCTTTTCTTCTTCTCCCCATAATTTTCTTCTTTTTATTCTTCCCCTCTAAACTTTTCCTTCTTCCCCTAATTTTCATCTTTTTCTTCTAATTTTCTTCTTCATCCCTCTGATCATTTTCTTCCTTTCTCCCTAATCTTTTGATTCTCACTATTCTTCTTTTCTTTTCTTCTAATCATTTTCTTATTTCCCTCTATTCTTCTTCTAACCTCTTAATTTTCTTATTCCCCCCTAATTTTCTTATTTTTTCCCTAATCTTCTTCGTCATCATTGAAAGTCTTAATTTCAAGGATAGATAAATCACCTACAGGTGGGGCGAATAGATTTCTTAGTCTGTGTGACTATCTTTTTGTTTTTATCTGTTTTAGGGTCTGTAGCGATTTAGTTACTTTTGCTTTCAAAACAATCACATAGACAACACAGTAATTTTATAGTGGTTCCCCAAATTATACGTGCATCCAATTTCCCTCTCACCTTTCTAACAGCTTGTTAGACAAGGCACTTCTCCATTCTCGGCTCCTAAAAGTTTACAACACGATCCCGCAGGACCACTCAGTCTCCTCCAAGACCTACAACTCGGGCACAAAGCCCTACAACTCCGTGATCCAAAGATTACCTACCTCAGGCTCAAAGGACCTACAACTCAGGCTGGGAGGACAGCCCTACCTCAGATAGCATGACTCTCCTACAGCTCAGGCACAAAGGCCCTACCTCAAATCCAAAAGATCCTACAACTCAGACACAAGTGTCATACCTCAGGCTCAAAACCCCTACCTCAGATCCAAATGATCCTACTCTCTGGCCAAAGCATTACCTCAGACACACAGGCCTTACACTCAGATCTGCAACCAGATCCCTACACTTAGCCTTTATATATTCAGGCCTACAACTCAGATCCTACAGGATCCTACAGGATGAAAGTGGGTTGGTGAAATTTGACTATAGAGATATGATTTCTGAGTCTACCTTCCTAGACTGAATGAACTCAGCCCAACTTTGACTCTAGGAAAATAGTCCTTGAGCCTTCTGCTTCCTGAACTGAGAAAATCTCAGCTCTATCTTCTTCTTCACAGCACCAGAAATTGATCTTCAGGATTTACTCTGCTTGGGTTGTGAAGTGTTGCAGCTAGGATTGGCCCTTTGTTGTTCTTCTTCCTCAGAGATTTCCTCTGAACTTGCTTGTGCAGGTGTGAATGCTACCAGCTATCTTTCTTTAGCTTTCAGCTGCTGCTGCTAGTGTTAGACCTTGCTGCTTCCTGAGCTGAGATAAACTCAGCTCTAACTTCTTCTCAGCAACAAGAATAGATCTTCAATGAACAGTTGTTTGTGATGTAAGTGCCTTGCAGAACTCTGCTTCTTCCTGAACTGAACCAGAAGATCAGTCCAATCTTCTTCTCAGCTCCAGAAGTTGATCTTCAAGATTAGGCTTGGTTGAGCTAAGAAGTCATTGCCGCTTAGGCTTGCTCTTTTTCTTCTTCTTACATTAGTGAGAGAAAGCTCACTGAACTGGCTTGTCTTAGGTTATTAGACTTGCACTACTGCAGCTAGGGTTAGCCCTCTGCTGCTACCTTTTTCTCTCTCAGAAATTACTCTGATCTTATCGTTGATGGTGAAGATATCAACAGCTAACTTTGCTGAACTTTCAGACCAACTTATTTGAACTTTTTTCTTTAGGCTCTGCAATAATGGCAAGGAAGAAGACGAAGTCCAGCTAGATTTCCAAAAGCTAATTTCTTCTTCCCGATCTCGCCTTTTTCTATTTCGCTGATCAACGGCTCTATTGTGCATTGGGACCAGTAAAAGTTGTCGGCAGCAACTTCCTTTAACAATAATTGTCGTACAGTAGGCCTGTGGCGCCGTTTGTCGTGTACTGTAGTCATCCCGCAATATTTTGAATTTTAATGACGTCAGCACCTGTGGACTTAGTCAAATTCAAACACTTTAGTATAGGCGTTGAGTGAACAAGCTTCACTCAACGACAAAACACTTAGACAGATTTTCTATCACTAGGCGTTGAGTGAGTAAGCTTGATCAACGCCAAAATACTTAGACATATTTTCTGTCACTAGGCGTTCAGAGAGTAAGCTTGACTCAACGCCAAAATATTTAGACAAATTTTCTGTCACTAGGCATTGAGTGAGTAAGTTTGACTCAACGCCAAAACACTTAGACAGATTTTCTACCACTAGGCGTTGAGTGAGTAAGCTTGACTCAACACCAAAACACTAAGACGCCTTCCTGAATGAAAGCGTTGAAAAAAATTTAATCAATCAACGTTTTTAGTTTTAGCCTATTATTTTGATGAGGCATTGAGTGCGTTGAGTAAGCCTTCTTCACTCAAAGCCATCTAGACTTTTGTAGTCTTAATTGTTTTGTCGTCGAGTGAGCCTTCATCACTCGACGTTTCTGGATTTAATCAGATTTCTTTACTGTCAAAACTAAGGCTTTGACTATCTGAGCTTTACTCAATGATTTTGGTTGTATGACGTTGAGTGAACTGCCTTGACTCAACGTCTGTGGACTTTGCCACTTTTCTTTACTTGCAAATAGTTAGGCTTTGACTGACTTTACTTTACTCAACCTTTCTTGTTGTATGGCGTTGAGTGAACTGACTTCACTCAATGTCTGTGGACTTAGCCGCATATTATCTTCTAGCGTTGAGTGCGTTGAGTGAACTGGCTTCACTCAACGTCTGTGTACTTAGACAGATTTTTTTGTCTCTCTGGCATCTCCTTATCATCTGGCATTGAGTGCGTTGAGTGAACTGACTTCACTCAACGCCTGTGGACTTAGACAGATTTTTTGTCTCTCCACCTTTCTTTCTTGTGACCACCTGTCACAATCACTTAGACAATCTGTCTAAACTTGTTACAAAGAACATCTTGCACATATTAAACTTGAATAATATCAAATACAATTATGCTCTTAGTATTGATTGTGATGGCTCTTCAAATTTGTGGAACATGGAGGGCAATATTCTCAACAATCTCCCCCTATTTGAAGAAGACAAAACACACAACAATACTAAGAAGCATTAACACATGAAGCATATTAATTTAGTGCATCTGTAAGCTAGCAGATGTAGCTTGCTTGAACATTTGCTCAAGTAATATACATTTTCCTTATACCACTTAAAGCTTAACTTAAAACTTAAATGGAGCACTTTTCTCATACTGCTTGGAGGTGTGAGAGTAATATGCAATGGCTCAACTTGTAGTCATTGCATTCCACATACTACTTGGAATTTTGCAAGTACTTTAGGAATGCTCACATCACACCATCCTATTCTCCTTGGTGTAACACCTCCCCTGTAATGAACGTATAATATGGGTCCGGTCGGGGCCCCACAACATACGGACGCCACAGCTTTAGTATTAAAGTTGATATAGCTACCCACACTCAAAACTCTTTGCACAACACAGCGGAAATAAAACAGGACTAGAAGTTATCCACCACTAAAGAGTAAAACAAATGGCCTTAAGGCCTTACAATAAGTGTCCAAAAACAAATAATACATCAGTCTACCTCGGCATGCAAGCCGGACAACATGAGTCTCAAACATATAACATCTCATAAGTAGAGCTACAAAAGAAAAACACTTCATGATGCTTAGGCCTTTCTGGCCGGCGAGCTAGCTCCTGCGTGCGATCCTTGCCCTGTAAAATTTATTAGTAACGTGGGTCAGCAAAGGCTGACCTCAAACTGTGTAACAACACATCTCCTCCCGGCCGCCCCTAACGGACCCCGGGGTACCCCTCCAACCTGCAAGTTAGCACTTCATATGCAATAATCATAAGTAAGAAAAGCAACTACAGAAACAGGCTTGGATGTCACATACATCATACATGTTCTCTACTGGTTGAGCATAATATAAAAGGGCCTACTTATGCAATCATGTATGCAATAACCTGGGTTTCCCCCAAGGCATCCTAACTCGTAAGCATCTAGCACATCATCACATCATATGGGTTCTCATCGATTCCCCATTGGCATAAAGCCGCAAAAAAAGGGGTCATCATTTCCCCCAACGGCTCACAGGCCGCCTCATGGAACTCTTGTCAAAGCCCCACCCGCTCAAGGTCTTAGCCCCGGGCTTGTCCACAAGCTCCGACGTCTCATGTCAGGATTCCAACAAACACAAAACTGACCGATTCTAAGAAGCCTTGTCGGACCCCACCCGCTCATGGCCTCATTGCCCGGGCTTGTCCCCATGCTTGGCATTCTCGTCAGTCACACAGAAGGGGACTAGTCTCGTCGGGACACTCTCCACACATGACGTGAACGTCACGGGATAGCCAGCCGACCACGGAGACATAGCCACGCCTTGGCACGTCACAAACCAAGACACTTCCACCCTAGTCCCTCGTTTGTACTGCAGCGTTCCCGCGCACCAAGGAAACCATCTCCAACTCATGCGGAGCTAACCTTGTCTACCAAGGAAACATCTACCGCCACGAGTAGTTAACCTTGTCTGGTTCCGACTACACGTACCCACTCGAGAAAAAGGGGAAAACCATCACCACATTACAAACGGCGTCTTGCCGCAACGAAATCTCTACGAATCCTTAACGTTCGTATGCAACATCACCGAGTCGGACTAACGGTCGCGACAACGGCTTCACCCACCATGCCTAATCCACTAACGGAGCGGATCTCTAATGCAAAATTATGACGGGGACGGACTCAATCAACCCGGAGGTTCCTCTTGAACCTTGGCAAACCAAAACCCCTCTCATTTGAGAGTTTGGTGTCCAAAAACTAGAAAGAAGAATAAATGATGCTAAGACATGCATCCTAAGACCGAGAGGAGAAGTGTCGTTACCTTCCGACTCCTCTTCCTTGCCATGGCGAAAAAGCCGGATGAAAACCTTCGCAACGATCTAACCTCCACGGATCCGGACTCGGCTCGCGATTTGGAGCACCGAAACCTCTCCTACAGCCCAAACTCTCCTTCTCCTTCTTCCTTGATCTCACTTCTCCCTAGATCTTTAGTAAGAGAATGCTTGGAGAAGAATGAGTGTTTTCAACCCTATTCTCGGACTTAACTCCTAAAGAAAAGATCTGAACCATCAGATCCTAAAACCAGGGAAAGAAACAACCACGATCCGACAGGAAAAAAAAAACCTGGGCCGAACACGGCCTGGCACACGCCCGTGTCCAGGGCCGTGTGCCTCATTTGCCGTCTCAAATCGACGCGCCTGGAACAGCACACGGGCATCCGACACGCCCGTGTTCAAACCGACACGCCCGTGTTCAAACCGACACGCCCGTGTTCAAACCGACACGCCTGTGTGGCCGGCTGTGTGCCTCCATCGACACGGCCCCGAAACCAACCCGAGAGGTGACACGGCCTGGGACACGCCCGTGTCCCAAGCCGTATGCCAAGTCTCGACACCCGTCGACAGGCTTTGTGTCGACACCGCGGAAATACGTCGAGCGAAGATCGTCGACCCAGCGGGACACGCCCTGTGACACGCCCGTGTCACAGGCCGTGTGCCCCAGCCTCGACACTCGACACTCGTCGAGTGAGCATCGTCGACTGAAGATCGTCGACAGACCCACACGGCCTTGGACACGCCCGTGTCCTAGGCCGTGTGCCTTGTCTCGACACACTGTCGAGCGAAAGTGTCGACACCCCGGGCCGAGTGTCGACACGGGCTCGACACGCCCTGCGACACTCCCGTATCGCAGGCTGTGTGACCTACTCTCAACACAATGTCGAGAGAAAGTGTCGACACTTGGGCCGAGTGTCGACACGGGCTCGACACGCCCTGCGACACGCCCGTGTCGCAGGCCGTGTGCCCCCTGCCAGAAACCCAAAAATTTCCAGAAATGCAGACTGAACCTCTCTCAAAACTGGGGTGTTACAACTCTCCCGCACTTAACAGAATTTCGTCCCGAAATTACAAAACAAAAGGGCACAAAACTTAACTTGTACCTGACATAAAGAGTTCTGGATATTCTTCTAGCATGGCCTGTTCTCGCTCCCAAGAGAACTCCTCACGACCGCAGTTGTCCCATCGAACTTTCACGAGTTTAACTTCTTTATTCCGCAACTGCCGAGTCTCTGAATCCTCTATAGCAATTGGAAGGACTTGCATGCTCAAGCCTTCCTCAATTGGCACCGATGCCGGCTCAATCACTACACTAGCCTCCACCAAGGCTTTCCTCAAAACGGAGACGTGGAAGACGTCATGCAATCCACTCAACTCCACGGACAACGCCAACCGATAGGTTGCTTCTCCCACTTGTTCGATAACTTCAAAAGGCCCCAAAAACCTTGGACTCAACTCCTTGAGTCGGCGAATCTGTGAGATGCCTTTGAACGGTTTGATCTTCAAATAGACTCAATCACCTACCACAAACTCCAACTTCCGGTGACGAGCATTAAAGTATTTTGCTTGACGGTCTTGCGCCACCTTCATACGCTCTTGTATGGTCCGTACCATCTCACAAGCGTCAACTATCACCTCCTTTCCCAAAATTTTGGTGTCTCCCGCCTCTGCCCAAGACATTGACGTTCGACAACGTCTTCCATACAAAGCTTCGTATGGTGCCATTTTTATACTTGCTTGAAAACTGTTGTTGTACGCGAATTCCACCATGAAAAGGTGATCCTCCCACTTTTTGCCGAAATCAAGAACGCACATTCTCAACATATCCTTCATAGTACGGTTCGTTCTTTCAGTTTGCCCATCGGTTTGAGGATGGAACGACGTACTGAACTTTAGCTTCGTGCCCAAGCTCTTCTGAACCAGTCTCCAGTCCTTGGACGTAAACCGTCCATCTCGATCACTGACTATGCTCTTAGGAATCTCATGCAGTCGCACAATGTTGCGAACATACAACTCCACCAGTTTCTCCACGCTGTCCTCTTTCCGATTTGGGATGAAGTGAGCCACCTTGGTTAGGTGATCCACGATCACCCAAATAGCATCATTACCATGTTGCGATCTAGGCAAACCATGCACAAAGTCCATGGAGATGTCATCAAATTTCCACTCACGGATTGTAAGGGGCTTCAGGAACCCGCCCGGCTTCTGACATTCGGCCTTCACCAAGGCGCAAGTCTGGCAACGATTCACATACAAAGCTACGTCCCGCTTCAACCCCGGCCACCAAAAGGATTTCTTCATATCCAAGTACATCTTTGTACTGCCCGGGTGAATGGAGTAGTTTGTGAAGTGAGCCTCAAACATCAACTCCTCACGGAGTTTGCCGAACTGCGGTATGCAAACTCTTCCGTCCTTCCTCAGAATCCCATCAATCATCTCTCAGGCGCTGCTCTCGCCCGCTTGAGCCTCCAACACAAAGGGTTGAAATTCCACATCCAACCGAGTCGCTTCCCGAATGCGATCGGACAGGTCGTTCTGCACCTCAATCCAATTCCACCAAGCCACGCTGGACTCGCCTCTCGCAACACATTCCAAACCAAGGGACTCCCATTCCCGAACCAATCGCTCATCATGAGCTTCGATCCAATTCCCTTGCCCCGAGTACTTCCTACTCAAGGCATCCGCCACCACATTGGTTTTACCTGGCGTATACTAAATCGCCGCCTCGTAGTCTCCAAGGAACTCAACCCACCTGCGTTGCCGCATGTTCAAGTCCTTTTGATCCAAGAGATACTTCAGGCTTTTGTGATCCGTGAAGATCTCCACCTTTGCACCATAAACATAATGCCGCCATATTTTCAACGCAAAAATTACCGCCGCCAACTCCAAGTCATGGACGGGGTAATTCCTCTCATGAGGCTTCAGCTGTCTAGACCCAAAAGCTATCACCTTCCCATGTTGCACCAAAACGCAACCCAAACCGCATCCCGATGCGTCACTGAAGATCTGAAATCCCTCGGTCCCTTGCGGTAGACTTAAGATTGGAGCCGTCATTAGTCTCTCCTTCAGTGCCTCAAATGCTTGACTACACTCTTGAGTCCACACAAACTTATGATCTTTACGTGTGAGTGAGGTGAGGGGTAGGGCTATCCGCGAAATATTCTCCACGAACCTCCTGTAATACCCGGCTAGTCCAAGAAAACTTTGGACCTCCGCCACGGTCCTCAAAACCGGCCAATCTCTAATGGCTTCAACTTTTGTTGGATCCACTGCCACCCCATCCCCACTAATCACGTGCCCCAAAAATGTCACCTTCTCTAACCAGAACTTGCATTTGGAGAATTTTGCATACAACTGATTCTCCCTCAACACTTGCATAACCACTCTCAAGTGAGTCTCATGCTCCACTTCCGATTTGGAATACACCAAGATGTCATCAATGAAGACAACCACGAAAGAATCCAAGTATTCCCGGAATACCCGATTCATAAGATCCATGAACACAGATGGTGCGTTCGTCAGCCCGAACGGCATCACCGTAAACTCAAAGTGTCCATACCTCGTACCAAAGGCAGTCTTGGGTATGTCCTCATCCCGAATTCGCAACTGATAATAGCCTGACTTCAAGTCCAATTTTGAATACACCACTGACCCTACCAATTGGTCAAACAAGTCATCTATCCGAGGAATCAGATACTTATTCTTGACGGTCAATTTATTCAGCTCTCGGTAGTCTATGCATAGCCGCATGCTACCGTCTTTCTTCTTTACAAACAACACCGGCGCACTCCACGGTGAAGAACTGGGTCTGATATGCCCTTGTTCCAACAATTCCTGCAACTGCACTTTGAGTTCTGCTAACTCCTTTGGTGTCATCCTAAACGGAGGACGTGACACCGGCCTAGCCTCCGGCACTAACTCGATCGAGAAGTCGATCTCCCTCCGAGGAGGCGCTCCAGGAAGTTCATCCGGAAACACATCCTTGAACTCTGCCACAAAGGGCACTTCCTCAATAGTCAGCTGGGAGAGACGAACCTCCAATAACGCTACAAGCGCTACACCACCCTGGTTAACCGCCCGCACCAACTGTATGGCCGAAATCAAGGAACAGGTCACTCCACATAGGCCCTCAAATTTGACATCTGTCTGCCCTTTGCTCTTTAGAGTCACTACCTTAGATTGGCAATCAATACTGGCGCGCTGCTCTGCAAGCCAATCCATGCCCAAAATGACATCGAACTCAACCAACGGTAAAATCGCTGCTACCAAAACGAAGCCAACTCCGTCTAGCTCCCGACAGATGCGCCCTTTTACCCCAGTAGTCATGGATGACCCATTGGGCATGCGCACTTTCAACTCCGCGTCCGCCGAGAAAGACTCAACTCCTATTCTCCGGATGAAGCTCTCCGCAAGAAAAGAGTGCGATGCTCCGGTATCAAACAATACCCTAGCGGGGTATCCGGAAACTAATATGAAGCCTGTCACCACATCGGTTTGGCGGATCGCTTCTTGTTGTCCAAGGTTGTAAGCCCTTGGTTGCACCGGTTGGAACCGAGAAGCGCTCGACTCCGCCATCTTTCCTTTCTCTGCAGCACTGGGGCCGGAGCGCACAGTCTGCTCCTGCTTTGTCTCTTGCCCCGCTCCTCCTTAGGGACAAACACGAGCTATGTGCCCCACCTTACCGCAGTTGTAACACGTCGGCGATCCCCTAGAGTGAGAACCCCCAGGCGTCCAATTTCTCTTCTCACCAGATCTGGAAGTGTGAGGCTTCTTCCTCCACCTACTCCCATCAGACTTTCCATGAGATTGGGAAGGCTTCCCTTCCCCTTGCTTGGGAGTAAAACCCTTTCGGCGTTGGGTTCGCTCCAAATCACTTTCCAGAATCCTGGCAGCCTCAACTAGTTCATTAAATCCCGCCCTCTTCATGGAGATGAGGGGTTGCCTCAGATTCTCCCTCAGCCCCTGGTAGAAGAGGTTATCCCTCTCTACATCATCTGTCATCGTCGTTCCCGCGTAACGACCCAAACGGGTGAACTCCTGCACATACTCATCCACTGTCTTGTCTCGCTGCATTAAATGCAGAAACTGCCTCTGAAGGGCCAAACGTGTAGAAACTGGAATATACCTCTTAAGAAAAGCATCCTCAAACTCTTCCACCGACGGGGTGCGTCCCGGGAACTGGCGGCTGCTATGGCTCACCCACCATAACTTGACGTCTCCTTCCAACATGAAAGCCGCATACTCAGCTTTCTTTTCCTCTGGCGTCTCTGCCGCCCTTAGCAGCTCTTGAATGCGAACCCACCAGTCCTCCGCATCCGTTGGTGTACCAACTCCCTTGAATGACGGGGGATGGAAGCTCAGGAAATACTTTAGGTGCCGGTCTCCATGTCCGACAACTACCCTCTCCGCCAAAGGCTCCACTCGCCTGGCTTCTCCTCCTGGCACGATCGTCGCCGTATCCGGTGTGGCAGGGGTTGCCACCTGAGCTGCTGCTGCATCTTGGGCTGCCACCATCGCTTCTGCAAGCATGCGGCAGAAGTCAGCCGGGTTTACACCCGTGCCCAAAAGACCTGGAGCAGTAGCACTGCTCGCCGAAAGCTCTTCTCTTGCTCTCGACGTTCCCGCCTCGTTGCTTGCACTCTTCAAGAAACAAGAAACAAGGATTCAGTCTCAAATCTCAAGACTTAAACATAAGGACACTCATGGTCCCGCGTTACTCTTATGTGGATAACTTCTCTACGCTTTGACCTTGAATAAACCTCCCTCTGATACCAAATTGTAACACCTCCCCTGTAATGAACGTATAATATGGGTCCGGCTGGGGCCCCACAACATACGGACGCCACAGCTTTAGTATTAAAGTTGATATAGCTACCCAAACTCAAAACTCTTTGCACAACACAGCGGAAACAAAACAGGACTAGAAGTTATCCACCACTAAAGACTAAAACAAATGGCCTTAAGGCCTTACAACAAGTGTCCAAAAACAAATAATACATCAGTCATGAATGTGCTTAGCACTCCTACTCTACCTCGGCATGCAAGCCGGACAACATGAGTCTCAAACATATAACATCTCATAAGTAGAGCTACAAAAGAAAAACACTTCATGAGGCTTAGGCCTTTCTGGCCGGCGAGCTAGCTCCTGCGTGCGATCCTTGCCCTGTAAAATTTATTAATAACGTGGGTCAGCAAAGGCTGACCTCAAACTGTGTAACAACACATCTCCTCCCGGCCGCCCCTAACGGACCCCGGGGTACCCCTCCAACCTGCAAGTTAGCACTTCATATGCAATAATCATAAGCAAGAAAAGCAACTACAGAAACAGACTTGGATGTCACATACATCATACATGTTCTCTACTGGTTGAGCATAATATAAAAGGGCCTACTTATGCAATCATGTATGCAATAATCTGGGTTTCCCCCAAGGCATCCTAACTCGTATGCATCTAGCACATCATCACATCATATGGGTTCTCATCGATTCCCCATTGGCATAAAGCCGCAAACAAAGGGGTCATCATTTCCCCCAACGGCTCACAGGCCGCCTCATGGAACTCTTGTGAAGGCCCCACCCGCTCAAGGTCTTAGCCCCGGGCTTGCCCACAAGCTCTGACGTCTCATGTCAGGATTCCAACAAACACAAAACTGATCGATTCTAAGAAGCCTTGCCGGACCCCACCTGCTCATGGCCTCATTGTCCGGGCTTGTCCCCATGCTTGGCATTCTCGTCAATCACACAGAAGGGGACTAGTCTCGCCGGGACACTCTCCACACATGACGTGAACGTCACGGGATAGCCAGCCGACCACGGAGACATAGCCACGCCTTGGCATGTCATAAACCAAGACACTTCCACCCTAGTCCCTCGTTTGTACTGCAGCGTTCCCGCGCACCAAGGAAACCATCTCCAACTCATGCGGAGCTAACCTTGTCCACCAAGGAAACATCTATCGCCACGAGGAGCTAACCTTGTCCGGTTCCGACTACACGTACCCACTCGAGAAAAAGGGGAAAACCATCACCACATTACAAACGGCGTCTTGCCGCAACGAAATCTCTACGAATCCTTAACGTTCGTATGCAACATCACCGATTCGAACTAACGGTCGCGACAACGGCTTCACCCACCATGCCTAATCCACTAACGGAGCGGATCTCTAATGCAAAAATATGCCGGGGACGGACTCAATCAACTCGGAGGTTCCTCTTGAACCTTGGCGAACCAAAACCCCTCTCATTTGAGAGTTTGGTGTCCAAAAACTAGAAAGAAGAATAAATGATGCTAAGACATGCATCCTAAGGCCGAGAGGAGAAGTGTCGTTACCTTTCGACTCCTCTTCCTTGCCATGGCGAAAAAGCCGGATGAAAACCTTCGCAACGATCTAACCTCCACGGATCCGGACTCGGCTCGCGATTTGGAGCACTGAAACCTCTCTTACAGCCCAAACTCTCCTTCTCCTTCTTCTTTGATCTCACTTCTCTCTAGGTCTTTAGTAAGAGAATGCTTGGAGAAAAATGAGGGTTTTCAACCCTATTCTCGGACTTAACTCCTAAAGAAAAGATCTGAACCATCAAATCCTAAAACCAGGGAAAGAAACGGCCACGATCCGACAGGAAAAAAAAAGACCTGGGCCGAACACAGCCTGGCACACGCCCGTGTCCAGGGCCGTGTGCCTCATTCGCCGTCTCAAATCGACGTGCCTGGAAAAGCACACGGGCATCCGACACGCCCGTGTTCAAACCGACACGCCCGTGTCCCCAGTGACACGGCCGTGTGCCTCCATCGACACGGCCCCGAAACCAACCCGAGAGGTGACACGGCCTGGGACACGCCCGTGTCCCAAGCCGTGTGCCAAGTCTCGACACCCGTCGACAGGCTTTGTGTCGACACCGCGCAAAAACGTCGAGCGAAGATCGTCGACCCAGCGGGACACGCCCTGTGACACGCCCGTGTCACAGACCGTGTGCCCCAGCCTCGACACTCGACACTCGACACTCGTCGAGTGAGCATCGTCGACTGAAGATCGTCGACAGACCCACACGGCCTTGGACACGCCCGTGTCCTAGGCCTTGTGTCTTGTCTCGACACACTGTCGAGCGAAAGTGTCGACACCCCGGGCCGAGTGTCGACACGGGCTCGACACGCCCTGCGACACGCCCGTGTCGCAGGCCGTGTGCCCTACTCTCGACACAATGTCGAGCGAAAGTGTCCACACTTGGGCCGAGTGTCGACACGGGCTCGACACGCCCTGCGACACGCCCGTGTCGCAGGCCGTGTGCCCCCAGCCAGAAACCCCAAAATTTCCAGAAATACAGACTGAACCTCTCTCAAAACTAGGGTGTTACACTTGGGCAGTATGAGGAACTTGATGGTCAATTTATCCACTTTCAACTTCTCAACAACATATCTTAGGTCCATTTCCCACTAGGGTATGTTACTTGAGATAACTTCTTATTTCCAGTCCTATGTCTGGATCATCCTCTGTCCAAGTATCATATAGGGGATGGGCATTTGGACGCAATTCGTGTTGGGTCCTAGGTTCTTGTTAGCTTTAAACTGAACTTGTCTTCCTGCATATTTTATGACAAGAAGACTAACTTTTGCTCTGGGCACAGTTGGATTGTGCCAGCAATCTATGACAAAATGTCTCACTTTCTCATAGCACCAACACTCATGAATGTTATATCTTCTTTTCTGAGCAGGTCCTGCAGTTTGTTTAACTACTGACTGAATAGAAGGAAGAGGTGCAGCAGCCTTCTTCAAGTTTCTCTTAGCAAGGATCTGACTGAAGGCGAGTCTTTCAGCAGACTTCACTGGCTTGTTTTGAATGTCATTTACAGCAGTCTTCTTTGCAGAGGACATGTTATATATAGCATCAGAGATAGTCAGATCTGGCCTACTAATAGACTTACCCTTTGTCTGAGTCCTTGCTGGAAAGTCTTGAGTGAAGGCCATTGTCTTGTTCTTGAGAGTGGGGGCTGGGGTACCAAAGACAAATGGTCCATGATGGCCCATTTGAATTTCCTCATAGGGAGTCTTAAAGGCACTCATTCCCCTACTATATCTTCCACCAAGGCAGTGAATATTTTTGTTCATGCTTGTGGATCTTCCATTCATCCAGTGACCATAGATACTCTCTTGGTCATACATGTTTAATGGTAACATCACCTTCTTAAAAGGGATGGGAGGCAGTGATGTCAGTGGCTGAATTGGAGCCTTGCATTTTCCTTTAGAAAGGGCAACTTTTGTGCTTCACTTAAATATCAACCCCTTCTTGCGCTTTTGAGAGGAGTCTATCAAGGGCAACACTGACTTGGGTTTTGAGAATTCAGTCAAAAGTTTTTTCTCCTTAAGGAGCTTCTCTTCAAGATCCAAGATGATCTTGTTCTTCTGTCTTATGGTCTCAGTCTGAATGATTTTGATGGCCTTTAGTTGGCTGACTTCCCTAGCCTTCTGATCCAGTAGAGTTACTGTCTCAGCCTGCTGGGAAGCAGTTAGCTGAAGGGAGGTAATCTGCTCAGCTTGCTTCTTGTCCAACTTCTTACTTCTCTTGAAAGCCTCCAAAAGTGCGTCATATTGGTCAATCAGTTGATTACATCATCCTCTGATTTTGATCCATCATCATCACTTGATGCGGAAGCATCAGAGTTTGGACTGGTCTCATAACCAGATTCTGAGGATTAGCTAAATAGGGAATGTACCGGATCTGTACCAGGCTGATCCTGGCAGGATTCTTCATTTGACATAGCCATCAGCCCATAGCAGCGGTTGGCATCTACTTGCTCATCCTCCTCTGAAACACTGTCTGAATGTAACAGAGGGCCCCTGATCTCTATTCTTGCATCTGGATAGACATCAGCTTTATCACTGTCACTGAACACAGAGGACAGTGGGGCTCTGATTCCTATCCTGGCAGCAGGATAGTCTTTATCTTCTACAACAGCTGCCAACAGCCCAATGTAGGTCTTTTCCTTTCTGCAGACTTGAAGCTTCATTGAGCTTCACTCCTTATGATTCACTCCTGAACACATAAGTACAAACATTTTATCTATCCTTGGGGATCTACTCAGACAGTTTTGTCCTTTTTAAGCAACCTCCCTCTGATACCACTTGAAAGTTTTTAATTTCAGGGATAGCTAAATCACCTAGAGGGGGGTGAATAGGTTTCTTAGTCTTTGTGACTATCTTTTGATTTTATTTGTTTTAGGGTCTGTAGTGATTTAGTTACTTTTGCTTTCAAGACAATCACACAGACAACACAACAATTTTATAGTGGTTCCCCAGATTATGGATATGTCCACTTTTCCTCCCACCTTTCTAACAGCTTGTTAGACAAGTCACTTCTCCATTCTTGGCTCCTAAGAGCTTATAACACGATCTCACATGACCACTCAGTCTCCTCCAAGACCTACAGCTTGGGCACAAAGCCCTACAACTCAGTGATTCAAAGATCACCTACCTCAGGCCCAAAGGCCCTGCAACTCAGGCTGGGAAGACAGCCCTACCTCAGAGATAGTGACTCTCCTACATCTCAGGCACAACGACCCTACCTCGGATCCAAAGGATCCTACAACTCAGGCACAAGTTCCCTACAACTCAGAGAGAATGACTCTTCTACCTCAGGCTCAAAAGACCTACCTAAGATCCAAAGGATCCTACTCTCAGGCCAAAGCCCTACCTCAGGCACACAGGCCCTACACTCAGATCTGCAAGCAGATCCTACACTCGGCCTTTATATATTCAGGCCTATAGCTCAGATCCAAAAGGAACCTACAGTATGAAAGTGGGTTGGTGAAATTTGACTACAGAGATGATCTCTGAGTCTACCTTCCTGGACTGAGTGAACTCAGCCCAACTTTGACTTCATGGAAATAGTCCCTGAGCCTTCTGCTTCCTGAACTGAGAAAATCTCAATCTTATCTTCTTCTTCATAGCATCAGAAATTGATCTTCATGATTTACTCTGCTTGGGCTGTGAAGTGCTGTAGCTAGGGTCAGTCCTTTGTTGCTTCTTCTTCCTCAGAGATTTCCTCTGAACATGCTGGTGCAGGTGTGAATGCCACCGGCTATCTTTCTTCAGCTTCCAGCTGCTGCAGCTAGGGTTAGACCTTACTGCTTCCTGAGCTGAGATAAACTCAGCCCTAACTTCTTCTCAGCAACAAGAATAGATCTTCAATGAACTGCTGCTTGTGCTGGAAGTACCTTGTAGAACTCTGCTTCTTCCTGAACTGAACCAGAAGCTCAGTCCAATCTTCTTCTCAGCTCCAGAAGTTGTTCTTCAGGATTAGGCTTGGTTGAGCTGAGAAGTCACCGCCGCTTAGGCTTGCTCTTTTTCTCCTTCTTATCTCAGTGAGAGAAAGCTCACTGAACTGGTTTGTCTTAGGTTATTATACTTGCACTACTGTAGCTAGGGTTAACCCTTTGTTGCTACCTCTTTCTCTCTCAGAAATTACTCTGATCTTGTCATTGATGGTGAAGATGTCAACTGTTAACTTTGCTGAACTTTCAGACCAACTGATTTGGACTTTTTTCTTCAGGTTCTGCAACAATGGCGAGGAAGAAGACGAAGTCCAGCTGGATTTCCAAAAGCTAATTTCTTCTTCCCGATCTCGCTTTTTTTTTATTTTGCCGATCAACGGCTCTATGTGCATTGGGACCAGCAAAAGTTGTCGGCAACAACTTGCTTTAACAGTAATTGTCGTACATTAGACCTGCGACGCCGTTTGTCGCGTACTGTAGCCATCCCGCAACATTTTGAATTTTAATGACGTCGGCACATGTGGACTTAATCAAATTCAAACACTTTAGTATAGGCGTTGAGTGAACAAGCTTCACTCAACGCCAAAACACTTAGACAGATTTTCTGGCGTTGAGTGAATAAGCTTGACTCAATGTCAAAACACTTAGACATATTTTCTGTCACTAGGCGTTCAGAGAGTAAGCTTGACTCAACGCCAAAATATTTAGACAAATTTTCTGTCACTAGGCATTGAGTGAGTAAGCTTGACTCAACGCTAAAACACTTAGACAGATTTTCTACCACTAAGCGTTGAGTGAGTAAGTTTGACTCAACGCCAAAACACTTAGAGAGATTTTCTCACTATACGTTGAGTGAGTAAAACTTGACTCAATGGCAAAACACTTAGACAGATTTTCTGCCACTAGGCGTTGACTGAGTAAGCTTGACTCAACGTCAAAACACTTAGACGCATTCCTGAATGAAAGCGTTGACTGTAGCTTCTTCACTCAACACTTTCTGTTTAGCTTGTTATTTTGATGAGTCGTTGAGTGCTTTGAATGAGCATTCATCACTCAACGTCATCTAGACTTTTGTAGTCTTAACTGTTTAGGCGTCGAGTGAGCCTTCATCACTCGACGCTTCTGGACTTAACCAGATTTCTTTACTGTCAAAGCTAAAGTTTTGACTATCTGAGCTTTACTCAACCATTTTGGTTGTATGACGTTGAGTGAACTGCCTTCACTCAACGCCTATGGACTCGGACACTTTTCTTCCTTGCAAATAGTCAGGCTTTGACTGACTTGACTTTACTCAACCCTTCTTGTTGTATGGCGTTGAGTGAACTGGCTTCACTCAACGCCTGTGGATTAGCCGTATATTATCTTCCGGCGTTGAATGCGTTGAGTGAACTGGCTTCACTCAACGCCTGTGGACTTGGACAGATTTTTCTGTCTCTCCAGTATCTCCTTGTCATCTGGCATTGAGTGCATTGAGTGAACTGGCTTCACTCAACGCCTGTGGACTTAGACAGATTTTTTGTCTCTCCACCTTTCTTTCTTGTGGCTAGCTGTCTCAATCACTTAGACAAACTGTCTAAACTTGTTTCAAGAAACATTCTACACATATTGAATTTGAACAATATCAAATACAATTATGTTCTTAGTATTGATTGTGATGTCTATTCAAATCTAAGGAACATGGAGGGCAATATTCCCAACAATCATCCACAATAATCTTCTTCTTTCTCTAATCTTCTTCTTCATCATCTACAATAATTTTCTTCTTTCCCCCAAATCTTTTTCTTTTTTTCTACTAATCTTCCTCTTCTCCCGAATCTTTTTCATTCCCCGAATCTTCTTCATGCCTCTAATCTTCCTCCCCCCTAATCTTCTTTTTATTTTTTCACCTGATTTTCTTCTTCCACCTAATCTTCTTTTTTTTACTTAATCTTCTTCTTCTTCCCACCTAATATTCTTCTTTCCCTAGTGTTCTTCTTTTTCTTCCCACTTAATCTTCTTCTTCACCTAGTCTTCTTCTTTTCCCACATAATCGTCTTCTTCTCCTCTGATCTTATTCTTCCTCATTAATCTTCTTCTTCTTCTCCCTCCCTTATCTTCTTCTTATTCTTCTTCTTCTCCAGAAACTCCATCTTCTTTCCCCATAATGTTCTTTTTTTCGTTAATCTTCTTGTTTCGCTCTAATCTTTTTCTCTCCCCTTAATCTTCTTTTTTCCATAGTCATCTTCTCCCCTAATCTTTTTATCCCGCCTAATCTTTTACTTTTTCCCCCAATCTTATTTTTCTTAACCTTAATTTTCTTCTTCTTCCCCTAGTCTTCTTCTTCCTCTCAATCTTCTACTTCTCTTCTAATCTTCTTCTTCCTTCTAATCTTTTTCCTCCACCCTAATCTTGTTTATCTTCCCCTCTAATCTTCTTATATCCCCTAATTTTTTTCTTTCTCTCTAATCTTATTCTTCTCCCCTTAATCTTCTTTTTTCTCTCATCTTAATCTTATTCTTCCCATTAATCTTCTTCTTCTCCCCATAATTTTTTCCCCTAGTCTTTTTTTTCTCCTTAATTTTTTTCTTCTTTCTAATCTTCTTCTTATTCCTAATCTTCTTCTTCTTCCCAATCTTCTTCTTTTTCCCTAATCTTCTTTTTCTTTCTCCTTAATCTTCTTCTTCCCCCTAATCTTCTTCTTCCCCTCTAATCTTCTTCTTCCCCTCTAATATACTACTTTCCCCCGAATCTTCTTCTCTCCCTTATCTTCTTATTATTCGTCCTAATCTTCTTCTTCCCCCTCCAACCTTCATTTTCTTCTTTCCCCTAAATTTACTATTCTTCTTCCCCTTAATTTTTCTCTTGATCCTATTCTTCTTCGTCTATTTCGTCCCCCCTAATTTTCTCTTTGCTAATATTCTTCTTTCTTATATTTCTTTTTTCTCATTCTTTTCTCTTAATCATCTTCTTCTTCATCCTTAATCTTCTTTTTCTTCCCCCTCTATTCATTGTCTTCTTCCTCTTTAATCCTTTTCTTCTGATATGTTAATATTTTTTTTCTTTTTCTTTCCCATGATCTTCTCCTTTTTATTCCCCCATAATTTTTTCTTTTTCTTCATCCTGATTTTCTTTTTCTCTCAAATTTTTTTCATCTTCTTCCCCGTAATCTTTTTCTTCTTCTTCACCTTAATCTTCTTTTTCGCCTCCTCAAATATTCTTTGTCTTTCCTATAATCTTTTTCTTCTTCTCCTTAATCTTTTTCTCTCATCCTAATCTTTTGCTTACCCTAATCTACGTCTTCTAATTTTTTTATCACAAATCTTCTTTTTCATCATCTCTAATTTTTTTCGGCTTCCCCTCTAGTCTTCTTCTCTCCTCGTAATCTTCTTCTTCGTTTTCACCTTAATCTTCTTATTTTTTGCCCCCTAATCTTCTCGTCTTCGATAATATTCTTCTTTTTTCATCATATTATTCTTCTTCTCTTCTAATCTTCTTTTTTCCCCCTAATCTTCTCTTCTCTCCTTTTCTTCTTCTCCCCACCTAATCTTCTTGTTCCCGCCTAAACTTTTTCTTGTTCACGCTTGATCTTCTTCTTGCTGTAGTCTTTTTCTTCCCCTCAAATCTTCTTGTTGTTCTTCTTCCCCTCCCCCCTCCCCCAATCTTCTTTTTCTCCTCTGATCTTCTTCTTTTCCCCCCCATAATCTTCTTTTTATCCCCTCTAATTTTCTTTTTTTCTCCCCTAATTTTCTTCTTCACTTCTAATCTTCTTGTTCTTCGTTCACCCTAATCTTATTCTTCTTCTTCCCCCTCTTTTCCTTCTTCTTCTTTAACTCCTCATTCCCCTTTAATATTTTCTTTCCCTTTAATCTTCTTCTTTTTCTTTTTTTTCTCCCCCCTAATCATTTTTTTCTTCGTCCCCCTAATTTTCTTTGTTCTCTCTAATCTTCACCTTCTTGCCTCCTAATATTCGTCTTCTTCCCCTCTAATTCCCGTCTTCTCCCCCCCCCCCCCCCCCCCCCGCTAATCTTCTTCTATTCCCCCTAATCTAACCATGACGAGAGTATTTTGGTTTTTCGTTGATCGATTGATATTCCAATAGGTAGTCACAGTTTTAAAATGTTGTTAACTCTTCAAGCTCTATTGCATTTCCTTCTCCAGCCCTGCAATCAGCCCAATCTCCAGCCCGTTGTGCAATAAATGTCATATTGGTTTTCTTGAGAATGAGCACATGAAAGTAATGAATGATTTGTGCTTGTTTAAACTTTTGTGTTGACTTGAATGCACTTAAACTAACATGTCTTGACGTGTCTTCATTATATTTTACGTTTTTATAACAAGTATGTTCAGTGTGAATAATTATATTATTTTCATCAAATCTACTTTGGAGGAACATTTACTGCCAAAATCCCGTAATTGCATGCATAAGTTTTTATTATAGATTCTTGGTATGAATAAGAGTTCATTACTCCAACTAAAATTCTATGCATAGACTTCCTGCAATTAATTTTTGGTGGTTATTTTTGCAAGTCATGATCATTGGGGATGCCTACGACGACATCACACCATCCCTCTTAATTGACATGCTCAAACTTAATTGAGAAACATTAAATGGATGTTTGATGATGGAATGCTTTGAACACCATGAAAAAATGGAAGCCTTATTATAGTGATGAGTGATGATCAAACTTTAGGCTTTTCATTTACATTTCATAGCTTTTTCCATCCATGCTGTAGAGAAAGCTCCAAACCTTGTATATACTTCTTCAATTCATAATTACAAGTATGAATACATTTATATAGAGGAAGAAGAAAGAGAGAAATCTCAATCCAAGATGTGGAACTAATACAAATAGGGAGAGAAAGAGAGAGAGAGAAGAGGGAAGAATGGGCCCCTAGATGGGCCTTAAAGTAGGCTTTTCTAACACTCCCCCGCAAGCTGGAGCGTACAAGTCGTAGACACCAAGCTTCGATAAAAACTGGTAGTATAGAGGCCGGGAGAGAGCTTTAGTCAGGATGTCAGCCACTTGGCTTGCAGCAGGAACATGCTCTAAATTTATCTTCTTTGCCTGAACCTTTTCTCTGATGAAGTGACAGTCAACTTCAATATGCTTTGTGCGTTCATGAAATACAGGATTCTTGGCAATATGGATTGCCGCTTGACTGTCACAAAATAGGGTCGCTGGCGATGAGAGACGAACACCCAAGTCTCTCAGAAGGCTCTCAAGCCAAGTCAACTCGGAAACAACAACAGCCATAGAGCGGTACTCAGCTTCAGCAGAAGAGCGAGCAACCACATTCTGTTTCTTGCTACGCCAGGTTATGAGATGTCCACCGAAGTAGGTACAGAAGCCTGTTGTTGAACGTCTATCATCAATGGACCCGGCATAGTCAGTGTCAGAGTAAGCGACAAGGGATAAAGAAGTGCATGGCTTGTACACAAGCCCTTGTCCTGGAGCGTTCTTGAGATACTGAATAATGCGCTCGACAGCTTGAAGATGAGATGTCCTCGGGGCATGCATAAATCGACTCACGACTCTAACGGCAAAGGAGATGTCTGGTCGAGTAACTGTAAGGTAGATCAGTTTCCCAACCAGGCATTTGTAGTATTCCGGATTCGTAAGCAGCTCATCGGAGTCAGAGCTATGGGCTGATAGCCTATGATTCGCGTCCATTGGAGTATCCGTAGGTTTGCATCCTGAATAGCCAGCATCATGAAGAAGATCCATACAATACTTCCTTTGGGATAATACAAGACCATCAGGCCGTCGAGCAACCTCAAGCCCGAGAAAATAGCGTAGGTTACCAAGATCTTTGGTCTGAAAGGCGGAGTTCAACTGTTGTTTGGTATGTTGTATCCCTGTAGTATCGTCGCCAGTAATGAGGATATCGTCAACATAGACAAGCAGAATCACTGTTCCGGTTGGCCGATGTCGAGTGAAGAGAGAGAAGTCAGTCGAGCTCCTAGTGAAGCCAATATTGCGGACTACTGTGCTGAATTTTTCAAACCAAGCGTGTGGGGATTGTTTGAGACCATAAATGGATTTCCGAAGATGACAAACCCGAGACTCCCACGTGGTCTCAAACCTGGGAGGTTGATGCATATAAACAGTCTCCTGAAGATCACCATTGAGGAAGGCGTTCTTAACATCCAGCTGATAAAGAGGCCAATGACGGTGAACAACCAAGGATAGAAGAACTCGGACAGTGTTCATTTTAGCCACCGGGGAGAACGTTTCCTCATAATCAATGCCCTGTTGCTGAGTAAAACCCTGGGCCACAAGGCGGGCCTTGAGACGCTCAACGGTGTCATCTGCCGCATGTTTAATAACAAAGAGCCACTTGCAGCTAACACAGGATTGACCTGCAGGAAGAGATACCAGATCCCAAGTGTTGTTCGCCCAGAGAGCCCGCATTTCATCTTCCATGGCCGCCCGCCATCCGGGGTGCTAAAGAGCCTCCTGTACAGAAGTAGGAGTGGAGGTAGAGGATAAAGAGAGAGCACTCTGACGGAGTTCCGGAGAGAGGCGGTGAAGAGAGACAAAGTTGGTCATCAAGTGGACAGTGGAAGCAGTTGTCGGATCCGCAGGTTGCAAAGCATCATTAGAGCGGGCAGCTCTCGTACGGTAGTAGACGAGGGAGGACGTCGAGTGTACACACGAATAATTGGTGGTGTAGGTGGTTTAGGAGGGTTGGGTGGGGAAGTGAGAGGTGGGATAGTGGAAGGGACGGGGATAACAGGTCGCGGGAGAGGTGGCGGAAGAGGAGGGTCAGTAGATGGAGAGTAGTATGGCTGATGTTCGAGGAAGGTGACATCAGCAGAAGTGACCACCTTGCGGTCTGTCGGAGAAAAATAAAGGTAGCCCTTCTGAGTGCGAGAATAGCTCACAAACATATATTTAGTGGCACGGGGAGCAAGCTTGTCAGTGGACGGACCAAGATGATGAACAAAACACACACAACCAAACACGTGTGGGGTGATGGAGAAGGTAGGGTGGGAGGGAAAAAGGTGATTGTAGGGAACCGCAAAATTGAGGATAGATGAGAGTAGGCGGTTAATAAGAGTGCAAGCGGTGGAAACTGCAAAATTCTAATATTGTTTTGGATCATTCATCTGAAGCATAAGGGAGCGGATGACCTCGAGCAGGTGTCGATTCTTGCGTTCAGCAACGCCATTTTGTTGGGGGGTATAGACACAGGAGGTCTGATGGATGACCCCAAACTCCGCACAGAGGTGAGAGAAGGTATAACTGGTGTATTCGCGGGCATTATCGGTGCGGAGGGTTTTAATAGTTGTGGAGAACTGGTTGCGAGTTTCAATAAAGAAGGTCCGGAATACAACGGGTAATTCAAAGCGGTCACGAAGGAGGTACAGCCAGGTCACCCGAGAGTAGTCATCGACAAATGTGACAAAGTAGCGGTATCCAAAGACACTGGTAATTTTGTAAGGGCCCCAAATATCGGAGTGAACAAGATCAAAGGGAGCAGGACGCCGAGAAGGATGTGGTGGGAACAGAGAGCATGACTCAGACGTCGGTGCCAGTCAACGGAGCTAAGAGACGACAGCACCGTTGGAGGATACGGGGTAAGGATATAGAGACCATTAGACAGATGCCCTTTTCCAATGATGGTTTGTGTCTTGCGATCCTGCACAACACATGAGTTAGAAGAAAATATAACAGCACAATTGAGGTCAGCAGTGAGGCGGCCAATAGATAGAAGGTTGCACGGAGAGTCCGAAACATGAAGGGCAGAGCGAAGAGTAATGGAGGGAGTGAGGTGGATATCTGTAGCACCAGAGACGGGAAGTGTGTCCCCACTAGCAACAGTAATGAACTGGGGATGCACGGAGGGCAAATATTTCGGTGGTTTCCGTGATGTAATGTTTTGAGAGGCCCCGGAATCCAAAATCCATGAGGAGTTGTGAGCAAGGCAGGAGGTACCACCATCGGAAACAGATACCACAGAACCCGGAGGACAGCCGATCATTTTGCAAGGAGAAGACTGCAGCAGACAGGAAGACCGCAGCAAGCAGCGGCAAGAAACGGCAGGCGGTGCGGTTAGGAGAAGACCGCAGTAGAAGCACACCCCTGGCGAATAAGGAATGAGACCGGGCGGATAGAAGCAGACCATACCAAGGTCAAACACAGAAGGCCGCAGCGAGAGGGAACAGACCGCGCAGTCACACCAGCGAGGAGGCAGATCGCGACCAAAATGCGGAAATAGAGAGTCTACATGGTCTAGGTGGACACAGCAGCGGTCACAGCACAGGAAACAGTCCGCAGCGGACAGGAGCAGACCGCACAAAGAGAAGGAGAGGCCGACAGATAAGTGCAATGACCGCGGGAGGAAGCCGAGCGGCTAGAGGAGAGAGAGCACGACCAAGATGCGGGTGAGAAAGAAACAACCCGCACGGTCAGGCAGATCACAGCGGCGAACAGAAAAGAAATCCGCGAGTATAGAGACAAGCAGAGTAGGGAAAGCAGAAGCAGGCGAGCGAGAACAAGACCGCAGCGAACAGGAATAGTCCGCAAGCAAGGCAGTCCGCGAACAGACAGAAGCGGAGAGCAAATCGGCGGACTGTCAACAGGCCACTGGCGTGTCGGAACCACGGAGAAGAAGAGAGACCGCGAGTAGGAACTCGAGCGGCTAGAGGAGAGAGAGATGGAGCGACTAGAAGCAAACAAACCGCAAGCGGCAAGAGAAGCCGCAGAAGGAAGTGGGGCCCACGGGGTGAGATGAGAGGATATAAAAGGACAGAGGGGTGGATCCACGGGAGGAAGAGAAGAAGAGGAGAGGGCAGCGGTTTAACAAGGGAGAAGCCGCTGAGAGAAGCGACGGGTAGAACAGGCCGCTACCCGGTGCGAGTAGAGTTCAAGGTCGCAGAGGAATAGCTGACAGGAGACAAGCCGGGCGGTTAGAGAAAGGGAGACCGCGAGGTCGGAATCGCTTCCTCTGATATGTAGAGAAAGCTTCAAACCTTGTATATACTTCTTCAATTCTTAATTACAAGTATGAATACATTTATATAGAGGAAGAAGAAAGAGAGAAATCTCAATCCAAGATGTGGGACTAATACAAATAGGGAGAGAAAGAGAGAGAGAGAAGAGGGAAGAATGGGCCCCTAGATGGGCCTTAAAGTAGGCTTTTCTAACACATGCAAATTGCAATTTTCAAGCTTGATTTTTTATTAAAATAATTTGGACAGAAGCAACTTTAGAAGGGCAAACCGCGACTGTCAGTAAACACAGAGCTGTTGAGCTTCAGAAAAGTACAGCCACCCGGTTCCTATTTTGAAGGAAGAGAAAAGCTTATGCAACCGACATGTCGCGTGAGGGTCTCAGGACTTTGCAGAAGAAATCCAGGCTACCTATAGTTTTGGCCTTGGAAAATCGTCATCCAACTTCTCCCAGGTTGCATTTTTCTTGGAGTGTTTAACCAGGGTCTTCCTCTTGGTTTTGAAGTTTTTGAATTGGCTTTGACCACACCAAGGTGCATCTTTTTTCAAACTTTTTTATTGTGAGAAATTCAGAAACCATTCTTCGAGTGATGGAACGTAACATAGGAAGTACCAATAATGAAAACATAATTTTTTTAAGCAAGCCCTTAGTTGGTGTCTTTGATGAACTGGGTGTGAACTAGATAAATTCACCCAGCATAGAAGACGACACTGTATGTTCAGCCAAAGCAAGAGGACGACTTTGGAACTTTTGGCGGGTAGTCAACCACTGATGTTGTTCCCCTTTTTATATCGTGTGCAAACCAAAGAATCAAGGCGTGTTTGACTTCCTCATTTTTTTTCGTGCAATGCCACCTTGGGTGCACACGGACGAAGCCCATACTGACCCAAGACAACCTGCGCGCCCTGTCGGCCCCTCCGGCGCCTCTTACTCCTCTAGACACTGCCTCCGCTTGTTTCCCCGCCTCCTCCTGCTCTTCTTCACTTCCTCTGGTCGAAGGTTCAAGACGCAGCAACCCTAGGACCGGTAACCTCCTTCCCTCCATTTTTGGAGGCCGGTAATAGTTTCTTCCCTCTCCTCAAGGCCGGCAGCCGCAACATCTCCCTTCGGCAGCCCTCTTCGTGATCGTTTTGGGACGATTTTTGCGAGGGGAACTCCTAGGGTTTGCTCGAAACCTCCTCCACTCGGATTTTTGAGCCCGCATTTGGTCTCCTTGAGTAAGGAACTCCTTCAATCTCACACCCAAATCGATCTGATTACGTCAATCCAACATGTGTTCGTCGTATAATCGTCTAATCCCGAATTCTTCTTCCTCTCATTTGATTTGGTATCAGAGCCGGCGTGCTCCGATCCCGCCGAGCCCTAACTTCCCGCATTGTGCGCCTACGCCGCCACCCCCCACCCCCCCCCCACCCCGCTCTCCCACTCGTCCTCGACGTGCCTTCGACATCGTATTCCGCGTCGATATAAGGGCATCTCCTCTCCCGCGCGATAGCCACTCCCGCACCTAGCCGCTCCCAAGCGATAGTCGATCCCTGCTGATCCCGCACCTCGTCGTTTCTGCTGCTGCCGCCGATCCTTTCTTCCCTTCGATATTTTCTTCCGCCACTGATTTGGTTGGTGTTTACCGCCCCTTCCCTCAATTCCTTTCTCCCATGACCTAGATCTGTGATCTACGGTCTTCTTTGTTTTGGATAGGTTCTTCTGTTTAAGGGTTTCCCTGCTATCCTCCCTCGGAGATTTTTTTTGGGGTTCTCTTGTTCTCATCTCATAGATTCCTCCCTCTTCGGTTCGAATGATGGATTTGCTCGACACATTACTACCGCCCTTCTCAATGAAAAAAAATTATCGCTTGGTCGAACTTCGTGCGAGTCCATCTTGCCGGACATGACAAACTTGATTGGCTTGAACTTAATGGTGTTCCCAATCCTTCCGGCGAAAAGGCAATTCGTCAACGGCGCACGGAAAAGTTCAAGATTCTCGGGTGGCTTCTGTGCTCCATGGAGCCCCGCGTTTAAGAACTGTTCAGGCGATTCGATTCAGTGTCGTCTCTTTGGGCGGCTTTGACGCGTACCTACGGTCACACACGCGTTGATTCGCGGATTTATTCTGTCTTTCAGGAGATTTCTACTCCTCGTCAGGGGGACCGTTCTGTGCATGAGTACTTTACCTTTCTCTCAGGGAGATTCCAGGAGCTTTCTGACCTTGAGCCGCTTGTGCTTTTCCGCATCCAGAGGATCTGCTTGTTGCCAAGCGGCTGCAGGAGAAGCGGGAGACCTATCAGTTCCTGATGGGCTTGAAGCCCGTGTTTGAGCAGATTAGGGTTCAGATTGTCAGCATGAACCCTCTTCCTGATATCTTGGATTCTTATTCCATGGTGGACGAGCATGAACACCGTGCCCTCCTGACTGTTATTTTGCTCGTTCCAGCTTCTGTTCCTCTTCCAAACCGAATGGCCCCGACTTCAGGTCGTCCTTCTGTGAGCGAGGGGCGTACTTCTACCTTTAAAGGTCGCGTGGGTCGCTGCAGCAGCCCATTTACCTCTGTTCAGTGTCTGCACTGCCTCCGAACTGGTCATGAGAAGGCCCGATGCTGGCTGCTCTTTCGACACCTATGCCAGCAGTCCCCCGTCACGCGTGTTGCCGCCGTTACTTCTTCCGACTTTGGGATCCAACCTGATTTTAGTGCCTCTTCTGGGTCTCCTTCCGCCGACTGGAGTCAGCTTATGGCTCAAGTACAGCAACTCCAGTCTCAGCTTCAGCTGCAATCTCCGTTTTAGACTCCACACCAGCCTCTTCCTGCTCAGTCGTTACATGCCTCCCCGTCGTTCTCGTCGACTTCAGCGTCTTCGTCAGGTACCCCGATGGCCCTTCATGTCACTCAAGAGGGGTCTTCTTCTCCCTGGGTGATTGACTCTGGGTCCACTGATCACATGACTGGTGAGACCACGCTTCTTCTCTTCTATTGAGTCTCTGAGCGTCCATCGGCAGGTTCGTCTTGTCAATGGCTCTGTGACCCCCATACTTTACCGGGGCACAGTTCCTCTAACTCCCTCCTTCTCCTTGGGTTCAGTTCTTCATGTTCCCAAACTTGCTTTAAATCTTCTTTTTGTTTGTCTATTGACTTGTTCGTTGTACTGCTCGGTGATATTTTTTCCTTCTGCCTGTGTTTTTCAGGAACTGACCACGAGGACTTTTAGCTACGACCATGAGCACAACGGGCTATACCAGCTGAATTTCCCACCTCCTTTGTTGTTGTTACTACTTCACTTGCTCTTTGGCATGCTAGATTGGGGCGTGCGAGTCCTCAGATCGTGTCTTATCTTTTTCCGAGTGTCTCGTTTGAGAACTCTTTTCAGTGTGATGTGTGTCAGCGTAGCAAACATACATGCACTTCCTATTCTGTTTCTGTTTCTCATAGTTTTGCACTGTTTGATATTATTCATTCAGATGTTTGGGGGTCTGCCCCGGTTGTTTCTTCTGATGGTTTTTAGTATTTTGTTACTTTTATAGATGATTTTACTCGTTGTTGGGTCTATCTTATGCGTGTTAAATCTGATGTTTTTGATTTATATACCCAGTTTACTAATATGGTTAAGACTCGGTTTTCCTCTCGTATTCGGGACCTTCGCTCCGGTAACAGGGGGAGTCTCTTCCTCTTTCACTGCTTTTCTTGCTAGTCAGGGAAACCTTCATCAATTCTCGTCCGTATACAGCAGAACAGAACGGCGTGGCAGAACGCAAGAATCGTCATCTCTTGAATGTGACCCGGTCTCTTCTTTGTGGATCTCAGGTCCCCAAGTTGTTTTGAAGTCTCGCCCTTCTTACGGGAACCTTCTTGGTCAACCGTCTGCCTTGTCGGACTTTAGCGGGTCGAGCACCCCTTAGTCTTTTATCTCCCTACCGCCCTTTATTTCCCGTCCCTCTCCGGGTGTTTGGGTGTGTGTGTTTTGTCCAGGACCGTCGTCCGACTCAGACAGAGCTTGATGACGAAGCTATTCGGTGCTTATTTTTGGGATATTCCTCCTCTTCCAAGGACTATCGGTGTTTTGACCCCTCTTCTCGTAGGACTTTTAACTCCCTCTATGTTACGTTCTTTGAGGATGTCTCATTCTATGATACTTCCCCTGTCCATGTTGCTCCTTCTGCTCCGCCACAGCCAGCTCTGGTTGCCCTTGCTTCGCTGCACGACTCTCTTCCATTGCAGACATACACTCGTGGCCCACGCGGGCCCTCCCATGTCCACCCCATTCTTCGGGATCCACTGGTTATGCCCAGCTCACAGGACCTTGTGACACATCCTCTGGCAGGTGATGTTCTTCCCTCCTCTGACTTACCCATTGTACTTCACAAGGGTAAGCGTTCTTGCGTTACTGACCATCCTGTGGCAAGCTATGTGTTCTACCAACATCTTTCTCAGGGTTACCAGGCTTTCCTGACTACTACCAACCAGATCAGAGCTCTGAGTTCAATGACTGAGGCGTTCCAGCACCCTGAGTGGGTGGCAACCATGAAGGTTGAGATGTCCGCACTATAGAAGGCGAGCACCTGGCGTTTGGCCCCTCTTCCTGCAGGTCGGAAAACTGTTGGTTGTCGTTGGGTTTATATTGTCAAGTATAATGCTGACGGTTCTCTTGACTGCTACAAGGCCCGTATTGTCGCGAAGGTCTTCACGCAGATCCCTGGGATTATGGCTTGACCTTTGTACCGGTGGCCAAGTTTTCTGTTGTCCGTCTTCTTGTCTCTCTTGCTGTCTGTCATGGGTGGCCTCTTCATCAGATGGACGTGAAGAATGTCTTCCTCAATGACGATCTTTCTGAGAAAATTTATATGGATCCCCCCCCCCGGTTACAAACTTCAGGGGGAGTATTTCGGTCATGTTTGTCTTTTGCAGAAGTCCTTGCATGGGCTGAAGCAGTCTCCTCGTACGTGGTTTGAGCGTCGATATGAGGGTATCGCCTCTCCCGCGTGATAGCCGCTCCCGCACCTAGCCGCTCCCGAGCGATAGTCGATCCCTGCTGATCCCGCACCTCGTCGTTTCTGCTGCTGCCGCCGATCCTTTCTTCCCATCGATATTTTCTTCTGCCACTGATTTGGTTGGTGTTTACTGCCTCTTCCCTCAATTCTTTTCTTCTCATGACCTAGATCTATGATCTACGGTCTTCCTTTTTTTGGATAGGTTCTTCTTCTTCTGTTTAAGGGTTTCCATGTTATCCTCCCTTAAAGATTTTTTTGGGGGGTTATTTTGTTCTCATCCCATGGATTCCTCCCTTTTTGGTTCGAATGATGGATTTGCTCGGCACATTACTACCGCCCCTCTCAATGAAAAAAAATTTATCGCTTAGTCCAACTTCGTGCGAGTGCATCTTGCCGGACATGACAAGATTGATTGGCTTGAACCTAATGGTGTTCCCAATCCTTCCGACGAAAAGGCAATTCGTCAATGGCGCACGGAAAATTTCAAGATTTTCGGGTAGCTTCTATGCTCCATGGAGCCCGCATTTATGAGTTGTTCATGTGATTCGATTCAGTGCCGTCTCTTTGGGCTGCCTTGTCGCGTACCTACGTCCACAAACGCGTTGATTCGCGGATTTATTCTGTCTTCCAGGAGATTTCTACTACTCGTCAGGGGGACCGTTCTGTGCACGAGTACTTTACCTTTCTCTCAGGGAGATTCCAGGAGCTTTCTGACCGGGAGCCACTTAGTGCTTTTCCGCATCCAGAGGATCTGCTTGTTGCCAAGCGGCGGCAGGAGAAGCGGGAGACATATCAGTTCTTGATGGGCTTGAAGCCCGTGTTTGAGCAAATTAGGGTTCAGATTGTCAGCATGAACCCTCTTCCTGATATCTTGGATGCTTATTCCATGGTGGAGGAGCATGAGCACCGTGCCCGCCTGACTGCTATTTCGCCCGTTCCAGCTTCTGCTCCTCTTCTAGACCGAGCACTGTCTTTAAAGGTCGCGGGGGTGTCCTTCTACCTTTAAAGGTCGCAGGGGTGTCCGCAGCAGCCCATTTGCCTCTGTTCAGTGTCAGCACTGCCTCCGAACTGGTCATGAGAAGGCCCGATGCTAGCTACTCTTTCCTCACCTACGCCAGCAGTCCCCCGCCACGCGTGCTGCCGTCGTTACTTCTTCCGACTTTGGGGGCCAACCTGATTTTAGTGCCTCTTCCGGGTCTCCTTCCGCCGACTGGAGTCAGCTTATCGCTCAAGTGCAGCAACTCCAGTCTCAGCTTCAGCTGCAATCTCCGTTTCAGACTCCACACCAGCCTCTTCCTGCTCAGTCGTTACCTGCCTCCCCGTCATTCTCGTCGACTTCAGCGTCTGCGTCAGGTATCCCGATGGCCTTTCATGTCACTCAACAGGGGTCTTCTTCTCCTTGGGTGATTGACTTTGGGGCCACTGATCACATGACTGGTGAGACCATGCTTGTTCTCTTCTCTTGAGTCTCTGAGCGTCCATCGACATGTTTGTCTTGCCGATGGCTCTGTGACCCCCATCCTTCACCGGGGCACAGTTCCTCTGACTCCCTCCTTCTCCGTGGGTTCAGTTCTTCATGTTCCCAAACTTTCTTTAAATCTTCTTTCTGTTAGTCAATTGACTCGTTCGTTGTACTGCTCGGTCATATTTTTTCCTTCTGGCTGTGTTTTTCAGGACCTGACCACGAGGACTTTTAGCTACGACCGTGAGCGCGACGGGCTATACCAGCTGAATCTTCCACCTCCTTCGCGCTGTCTCTCGCCCACATCCATCGTTGTTGCTACTACTTCACTTGCTCTTTGGCATGCTAGATTGGGGCATGCGAGTACTCAGATCGTGTCGTATCTTTTTTTGAGTGTCTCATTTGAGAACTCTTTTCAGTGTGATATGTGTCAGCTTAGCAAATATATATGCACTTCCTATTCTATTTCTACTTCTCGTAGTTCTGCACTGTTTGATATTATTCATTCAGATGTTTAGGGGTCTGCCCTGATTGTTTCTTCTGATGGTTTTTAGTATTTTGTTACTTTTATAGATGATTTTACTCGTTGTTGGGTCTATCTTATGGGTGTCAAATCTGATGTCTTTGATTTATATACCCAGTTTACTAATATGGTTAAGACTCTGTTTTCCTCTCGTATTCGGGACCTTTGCTCCGGTAACGGGGGGGAGTATACCTCTTCCTCTTTCACTGCTTTTCTTTCTAGCCAGGGAACCCTTCATCAATTCTCCTGTCCCTATACAGAAGAACAGAATGGCGTGACGGAACGCAAGAATCGTCATCTTTTGAATGTGACCCAGTCTATTCTTCGAGGATCTCAGGTCCCCAAGTCGTTTTGGAGTGCCGCCCTTCTTACGGGAACCTTCTTGGTCAACCGTTTGCCTTGTCGAACTTTAGCGGGTCGAGCACCCCTTAGTCTTCTATCTCCCCACCGCCCTCTGTTTCTCGTCCCTCTCCGGGTGTTTGGGTGTGTGTGTTTTGTCCAGGACTGTCATCCGACTCGGACAGAGCTTGAATACAAAGCTATCCAGTGCTTATTTTTGGGATATTCCTCCTCTTCCAAGAGCCATCGGTGTTTTGACCCCTCTTCTCGCAGGACTTTTCACTCCATTTATGTTACATTCTTTGAGGATGTCTCATTCTATGGTACTTCCCATGTCCGTGTTGCTTCTTATGCTCCGCCACAGCCAGTTCCGGTTGCCCTTGCTCCGATGCACAACTCTCTTTCGTTGCAGACATACACTCGTGGCCCACGCGGGCCCTCCCATGTCCACCCCATTCTTCGGGATCCACTGGTTATGCCGAGCTCACAGGACCTTGTGACACATCCTCTGGCAGTTGATGTTCTTCCCTCCTCTGACTTACTCATTGTACTTTGCAAGGGTAAGCGTTCTTGCGTTACTGACCATCCTGTGGCGAGTTATGTGTTCTACCAGCGTCTTTCTCAGGGTTACCAGGCTTTTCTGACTGCTACTAACCAGATCAGAGCTCGAGTTCGATGACTGAGGCGTTCCAGCACCCTGAGTAGATGGCAGCCATGGAGGATGAGATGTCCGCACTACAGAAGGCGAGCGTCTGCCGTTTGGTCCCTCTTCCTGCAGGTCAGAAAACTGTTGGATGTCGTTGGGTTTATATTGTCAAGTATAATGCCGACGGTTCTCTTGACCGCTGTAAGGCCCGTCTTGTCGCGAAGGGCTTCACTCATACCCCTGAGATTATGGCTTGAACTTTGTACCTGTGGCCAAGCTTTCTGTGGTCCGTCTTCTGGTCTCTCTTGCTGCCTGCCATGGGTGCCTCTTCATCAGATGGACGTGAAGAATGTCTTCCTCAATGACGATCTTTTTGAGGAAGTTTATATGGATCCCCCTCCCCCGGGTTACAAACTTCAGGGGGAGTATTTGGGTCATGTTTGCCTTTTGCAGAAGTCCTTGTATGGGCTGAAGCAGTCTCCTCGTGCGTGGTTTGAGCGATTCGGTACTATTGTGCTTCAGAGTGGGTTCACCAGATGTCATGTCGACCATACGTGCTTTGTTCGGACTGTTGTGGATGGCCGTAGGGTCATTATTCTTGTCTATGTGGATGATATCATTCTTACCGGTGACGATAGCTCGGGGATACTTCAGATCAAGGGGGTTCTTTAGAAGGCATTTGAAGTGAAAGATTTGGGGCCTCTGAAGTATTTTCTCGGGATTGAGGTTGCAAGATCTCAGCAGGGGATCTCTTTGTCTCAGCGCAAGTATACACTTGACCTCTTAAGTGATACTGGCCTTCTTGGGTGCTCTCCTGTGTCTACACTCATGGATCCAAACCACCGCCTTCACGCCGAGTCTAGCGATCCTCTCCCTGAACTAGGCAGATATCAGCGTGGCAGACTTATCTACTTGACCAACACTCGCTCTGACATTAGTTTTGTTGTGAGTGTGGTCAGTCAGTTCATGCATGCTCCTCGGACTTCTCACCTAGATGCAGCATTTTGGATCCTCCACTACTCGAAGGGATCTTCTGGCCTAGGGCTCTTCTACCGTTCATCTCCGGCCCTATGTTCTCGCTTGTTACATGGATTCTGACTATGTTGGTTCCCTCACTGATCGACGTTCTACTTCGGGGATGTGCACTTTCTATGGTGGCAATCTTATTTCCTGGAAGAGCAAGAAGCGGAGTGTTATCTCCCGCTCGTCTGCTGAGGCTAAGTACCGGGCTATGGCCCATGGCGCTACTGAGCTCCTTTGGCTGCGTACTCTCTTGACCGAGCTTGGCTCTCCTCCCTTTGGTTCCTCGACTCTTGTGTGCGACAACCAGTGCGCTCTCATGCTTGCCTCCGACTCAATTTTGCACGAGCGGACTAAGCATATTGAGATTGATATTCACTTTCTCAGGGAACACATCCGTTCAGGGACCATTGAAGCGTCATATGTTCCCTCCGCAGATCAGATTGCAAATGCCTTCACCAAAGCGGTTGGGCCTTCCATTCTTCTCTCTACATGTGGCAAGTTGGGCTTGCGTGACCTCTTCGCGCCAGCTTGAGGGGGAGTATTGACGTGTTATTTTTATATCTCCTTATTTTATTTTAGGTTTATATGTGTAGATGGTATTCTCCTTGTGTCTCGTATATATATACATGTTTCCCCCTAAGAAGATGAATACACCAATTCTTTTTCCTCTCATTTGATTGTTACAACCTTACCGACATTTATCAATCGCATGAACAAAGAACCAGAAGCTTGCACCCCGCTATCACGGGTCCTTCCGAATCCTGAGTAAGGTGGGGGCCGTGGCGTACACCTTGGAGCTGGCGGCGGACTTCTTTATCCACCCAATCTTTCATGTGTCGCTGCTCAAAAAGGTTGTACAAGGGTATGCTTCAAATATTAGCCTCATGCCAGATGTGACAGAACTGGAAGAAGTCCGGCCGATACCGGAAACGATTCTTGAAGCAAGGATTAAGACGGTGTGGGGGAATCCATCGTACGACTACTGATCCACCGGAGGGGCATGGGTAAGTCATAACGGACTTGGGTGGATTACGACGAGCTTAAAGAGACATATCCCGAGTTTCAGTTTAAGGACAAACAATTTTTCAAAGACGGCGGGAATGATATAATCTGGAGCCGGTTTGGAGCGGTTTACCATCGAAGGGGATCAAAGGTCAAGAAGATTGTACCAACCGGTTCAGTATCTCCCTCCTTCTAAGCAGACCAGACGGGCCCGAACGTGTTGGGTATATGGGGGGTTGCGGCTAGGGGTGCAAGTTGATTTGAGCTGGCTCGAAAGCTCGATGAGCCGGGTCGAAAAAAGCTCGACTCGAGCTCGAGCCTGTGGAGCTCGAGCTCGAGCTCGACGAACTCGAGCTCGATTACGAGTCGAGCTCAAGCTCATCTAGTGTTGTTCATGAGCTCGTGAGCCGGCTCGCGAGCTTTTTATTTATAATTTTTTTAAAAAAATAAATTAAAAAATAAGAAAATAAAGCTCATGAGCTATAAAAAACTCGCGAGCAGCTCGAGCTCGATAAGTTGTCATTGAGCTCGAGCTCGAGCTGGGATAAATAAGCTCGCCGAGATCGAGCTCGAAATGAAAAGCTCGAGCTCGAGCTCGAGCTTGGAAATTTTATCAAGCTCGGCTCGAGCTCGACTCGTTTGCACCCTAAGTTGCGGCTGCACCCCCTAGCGCATCGAAGAAGTATCTCACAGGTATTTTTCCTTATTCTTCTGTAGGAATATCGGTAGCTAACAGCATCATTCATCGATTCATCCATTTGTTTAGAACTATGCCCACTCTGCCATGGCGGATAGTTTATCTTCTGAGATTTGACTCTTCCCTTATAATTGTTCATGCACTTGTTCTTCTACTTTCAAGATTTAGTGCAGCAAAACTGTAGAACCAACTGCTGATTAATTAAATTTTTTATTATATAATAAGAGTGAGAACCACGATTAGCAAATAAATTTGCGCCCATCTCATCTTGGTTTAGATTAGATGAGATAGGTGATTATGAAAATGTTAATGTGAAGATATATTTTTGTAATCTCTATTATTGATAGTATTCTCTTCTTCAATATTCAAGTTTTTTTACTGGTGTGGGTTCATGTCCAATCGAGTAAATGGAGTTCTACGACAAAGGAATCCTTAATCATTTATTTATTACTTGCATTGAACTAGGTAGTTTTTTTTAATATTAATTTTATCAGCAAGTACACTCGCGATGCTCTATGGTTCTGAGTGTTGAGCAGTGAATTGTGTACATGAGCAAAAAATGGGAGTTGCGGAGATGAGAAGGCTTAGGTGGATGTGTGGACACACGATATTGGATAAAATTAGGAATGAAAGTATCAGGGATAAGACAGGAGTAGCACCAATTGTAGAGAAGATGCGAGAAGCTCATCTAAGATGGTTTGGACACGTACAAACGAGACCATTAGAGGCACCTGTTAGGCATTGTGAGAGTCTAGGCACTAGGCATGTTAACCGAGGGAGGAGTAGACCAATAAAGACTTGGAATGAAACTGCAAGGAAAGACATGATGTGCTTAGGCATTAGGGAGATTATGACAAAAGCTAGGGCACAATGGCAACAAATGATCCATATAGCCGACCCCACTATAGTGGGATAAAGGCTTGAATGTTGTTGTATTTATTTTATCAGCTTTCCATCATTATCGATCTCCAAAGCCTGAGAGGTTTAGTTCCCATAAATATCTGCTCATTCAGCCAAATATTTGCTGAAGGATAACTAGCGGACATAAATTCATAATTATACTGTTAATAAGCAATGTTTGAATAATTTACTGAACATGAATTCATAATTATATTGTTAATTGGCAAATAGGTTACATCTGGAACACTAACCCTTTCTATAGCAATTGTTAAGCTAATTGATTGGCATGAAGTGGAGAGGATTGCATGCTCACTGGAACAGGCCCAGCAAATGCTGCTTACGAAGCAGTTAACAGCATTGTCCAGGTGATGAATAAAGCTTTAAGCAGTTAACAGCATTCTCTAACTACAGTTCAGATATATCAATTTCTCGTTCTTAAAACATCAGAGATGTAAGGTTTCTTATTTATGATTTATCCAAGGAATAAATTTAAAGTTTTCTCTTGTGAAAATATTATATTGATAAAATTGTCATTGGTGCTGCTTCAGTCAGCATGCAGTTCTTGCCTTCTTATAAAATTATCACGACATTTGAACGATCTAAACCGGTCTACGTGCCGAGGTTTGGAAGACACTTATATTTGAGAAAACTATTGTAAGGCCAAGTACTTGTGTATTTGTACGTTCATTCCTGTTGGGTTTGTGTAGTGGACATTCGTGCTGTGGCTGGGTTCTTAATTTGCAACTTTTAAATTGCTTCCGCTATAATGTACTCTGTGTAGGACGTTGGTTATTGGCAAGATGGTTTCATTGTGTAACCTTCTGGTCTGTCTATGGTATATGGCGTCGGGCCCCGGCCAGACCTACTGCTATATGTTATGCGACGGATAGGGGGTGTTACAATTTGGTATCAGACTACTGGTTTCGGTCAAATTAAATGAATTCGTGGATGAATTCTTTTAAGGGGTGGTGAACACATGTGTGTGTGTCATCGTTATAACAAAAAGAACTCATGAATGTCCACTTAAGAATGAAAATACACATGTTTGGGGAACCTGCGTGTTCCTATAATTATTTTTTGCAATTTTGTTTGGTCACTTAACGGTGTTTTGTGCAACTATAGGTGACCAGAAGTGGTGCAGGGCCATCAGAACTCCCGGTTTCTGAGGCTAGTAACGCACCGAATGATATTCCTGCAACACCTCCCTCGGCTGAAACCATACGATTGGTGGCTGAAGCGGTGTTTGCTATGATCAATTCGCAAACAATATAAATTTATTATCAAGTAGACCCGCGATGTTCTATGGTTCTTAGTGTTGGGCAGTGAATTGTGAGCATGAGCAAAAAATGGGAGTTGCGGTGATGAGAAGGCTTAGGTGGATGTGTGGACACATGAGATTGGATAAAATTTGGAATTAAAGTATCAGGGATAAGACAGGAGTAGCACCAATTGTAGAGAAGATGCGAGAAGCTCATCTAAGATGGTTTGGACACGTACAAAGGAGACCATTAGAGGCACCTGTTAGGCATTGTGAGAGTCTAGGCACTAGGCATGTTAACCGAGGGAGGGGTAGTCCGATAAAGACTTGGAATGAAACTGTAAGGAAAGACATGATGTGCTTAGGCATTAGTGAGATTATGACAAAAGATTGGGCACAATGGCGACAAATGATCCATATAGCCGACCCCACTATAGTGGGATAAAGGCTTGAATGTTGTTGTATTTATTTTATCAGCTTTCCATCATTATCGATCTCCAAAGCCTGAGAGGTTTAGTTCCCATAAATGTCTGCTCATTCAGCCAAATATTTGCTGAAGGATAACTAGCGGACATAAATTCATAATTATACTGTTAATAAGCAATGTTTGGATAATTTACTGAACATGAATTCATAATTATATTGTTAATTGGCAAATAGGTTACATCTGGAACACTAACCCTTTCTATAGCAAGTGTTAAGCTAATTGATTGGCATGGAGTGGAGAGGATTGCATGCTCACTGGAACAGGCCCCGCAAATGCTGCTTACCAAGCAGTTAACAGCGTTGTCCAGGTGATGAATAAAGCTTTAAGATTGTATTTTCTTTATTTCTCTAACTACAGTTCAGATATATCAATTTCTCATTCTTAAAACATCAGAGATGTAAGGTTTCTTATTTATGATTTATCCAAGGAATAAATTTAAAGTTTTCTCTTGTGAAAATATTGTATTGATAAAATTGTCATTGGTACTGCTTCAGTCAGCATGCAGTTCTTGCCTTCTGATAAATTTGTCACGACATTTGACTTGCATTCCTATAAACTCAGGGGTCTTAGACTTGCATTCCTATAAACTCAGGGACATAGGACGGTCCAGCTTCAGCACTTGGGTTCAGCACTTGGGTTCCAGCTTCGTCACTGGGTGATCAAAATTTGAGGCTTCTTTTCACTCAAATTTCAATGTCTCTAAATGAGGGCATTCACCCTCAATATATGGACACTAGGGTGGACAAAGAATGGTCATGATTCTTCGTTCATTGTGATTTTCAAAATAAATAAAATACAACTTGAAATAAAAAACACTAAGAATAACTAATGCTAAGTTTGGCGATCCGCATAAAATGGATGGCTCTGTCCATCATGCAGGTTCATGCATGTCCCGATCCTCATTAATTTCCCCTGCCTTGAAAGCATCCAACTCTGTGAATGAAGATGGGTGTGATCTCGTCTGAAGGCGAGGCGAATCCCTCAAACTCTGATGGTGTCATGAATTCGTATGTCGCTGAAATTGATGCTGACGATGGAACTGAGGATGGTACTGCTGAAGCTGACGACGGTTCTGTAAATGGTGCAGCTGCTAAAAGAGTTGTTGTCCAAGATGTCAGAGTCGGAGTAGTGGACATCGATGCTGAAGAAGGTATTGTTGTCATCAACATCGAAGACTATATGGTGTTGTTGTGGAAGAAGCTAAGACGATGCCTATGTCGAAGAATGTGGTACTGCAGTGGAAAAAGTCAGATGATCAATCAGTGTCGAAGACTGGAGTTGTGGTGTAGTAGATGAAGCGAGGGGTTGTACTGAGGTCGCAGGTGAAAATTGGGGGTTGTAGTGAGGTAGAAATGACAACTGGGGTTGTAGTGAAGTAGTTAGGCGAATGTTGGGGCTGAGTAGTTGAAGTGGCGAAAGTTGAAAGATACATGTCTTCATGTAGCTCAAAGAATGGAGTCAAATATTCCATGTTAAATACACGTGAAATTCTTATACTTTGCATAATATTTTGTCCATAATCATTTGTTTCAATTTTTTTGATAACCGTGTAAGGACTCATTCGCTTAACATTTAATTTTCTATCAGTTCCCTTGGGGAACCTCTCGGCACATATATAGATCAACATTTGTTCTCTTATTTGTAGCTTTGCAATCTCATGTGGTTATACACATAAGATTTATAAGTAATTTTATTACAAGTACTCTTACGTCAGATAGACTCATGCATGATATACAATGACAATGAATGATGGTCAACATACTTAACATATCTCCTATGTAGAGGCTCTACATCCCTCAAGGTTTTATTCCAGAGGGGCACATGATCAGGGGGGTCAATGGGTGGTGTGTAAAAAAACTCATCGTGGGTGCGGTGATCATTTAAATAAACACTAGAAATTTCAGCACTAATAATGATGGAATCGATCCCAAGACCATCGAGAGCACTCTAACTCTTGACTAACCCAAAGCTAGTGGGCACATCCATAAAGAGTGGTGGTTTATCCGAAGGATCCTTGGTGGGGCGTAGAAATACTGATCAAATATAAATAAACATCTAGATGACTCTATGATACGTTGGCACTGAGTTGCCTTTCTATGATGTATAGATTGACTTTATAAAGTGATAATTCATCAGATGGCTCCCTGGGCGAGCTATAATAAAAGTCATTGCAATTGCGATGAATTCTGAAATAGAATCATGATATAGCGCAAATGTCCTCATTAACAGATGAGGCAACCAATACATGGTCAATACTAAACTCCTAATTCATACCATTGATATGATTCATCACTACCTCGTCGTGAAACTTTGAAGAATAAGTGCTCACAGGTGATTCGTTGGTCAGAGCAGTATTTAAGTCAACACAACTGCAAGGGGAAGGATATATAGCTATGACATCACTAGGTCGCTCATGTTCATCCCCATTCGGGGTCACATTGACCGGGTCATGCTTAAGTGGAGGGCCACTCAACGAACACTGAACATCATTGGAGAAATTTATATCAGATGTCTCATCTTTTTTGTCCATGTGACAGGTAGATATTGTATAACCCGTAATTCATCGAGATAAAAAAAACCCTAAGAAGACGCCTATTCGTAGATCTCGCCACAAGCAGAGGAGAGTTTGGGCAAACAGAGGCGAGCAAGCGCGGGCAAAGACATGCAAGGACGAGCATGGGCTAGTTACCCTCGTGACTCGCTAGTACGTGCGAGCATCCGAAGACTGTCAGAAAACATGTTTCAGCACATAGCCGCCAGGGCGCCATAGCCGCCAGGGCGCCATAGCCGCCAGGGCGCCATAGCCGCCAGGGCGCCATAGCCGCCAGGGCGCCATAGCCGCCAGGGCGCCATAGCCGCCAGGGCGCCATAGCCGCCAGGGCGCCATAGCCGCCAGGGCGCCATAGCCGCCAGGGCGCCATAGCCGCCAGGGCGCCATAGCCGCCAGGGCGCCATAGCCGCCAGGGCGCCATAGCCGCCAGGGCGCCATAGCCGCCAGGGCGCCATAGCCGCCAGGGCGCCATAGCCGCCAGGGCGCCATAGCCGCCAGGGCGCCATAGCCGCCAGGGCGCCATAGCCGCCAGGGCGCCATAGCCGCCAGGGCGCCATAGCCGCCAGGGCGCCATAGCCGCCAGGGCGCCATAGCCGCCAGGGCGCCATAGCCGCCAGGGCGCCATCGCCGCCAGGGCGCCATCGCCGCCAGGGCGCCATCGCCGCCAGGGCGCCATCGCCGCCACGGCGCCATCGCCGCCACGGCGCCATCGCCGCCACGGCGCCATCGCCGCCACGGCGCCATCGCCGCCACGGCGCCATCGCCGCCAGGGCGCCATCGCCGCCACGGCGCCATCGCCGCCACGGCGCCATCGCCGCCAGGCGCCATAGCCGCCACGGCGCCATAGCCGCCACGGCGCCATTAGCCGCCACGGCGCCATTAGCCGCCACGGCGCCATTAGCCGCCACGGCGCCATTAGCCGCCACGGCGCCATAGCCGCCACGGCGCCATAGCCGCCACGGCGCCATAGCCGCCACGGCGCCATAGCCGCCACGGCGCCATAGCCGCCACGGCGCCATAGCCGCCATGGGGACATAGCTTTTATGGGTCGGGTTATAAATAACCCCCCCCCCCCCCCCCCCCCCCCGTTGGATTTGTCTATAAATAGGACTCCAGAGGTACCATAAATGGGGCCTTTGGTTGAGCATTGCGGGAAACCATCACGGAGGGCATCCAAAATGGCAGATAGTGTGCATTGCAGGCGGCCATCATGACGGGCATCCAGCATGGCAGCCAGCGAGCATGACGGGCAACCATCGTGGCGAGCATCCAGTATGGCAGACAGCAAGCATGGCGGGCATCCTTCATGGCGGGCATGTAACATAGCAAACAACTAGCATGGAGGGAAACCATCATGACGGTCATCCAGCATGGCAGATAGCGAGTATGGTGGGCAGCCATCATGGAGGGTATCCAGTATAGCAGACATCGAGCATGGCGGGCACCCATCATGGTGGGCATCCAGCATGGCAGGCATCCAGCATGGCAGGCATCCAGCATGGCAGGCATCCAGCATGGCAGGCAACGAGCATGGCAAGTAGTGAGCATGGCGGGCAGCCATCATGGCGGGCATCCAACATGGAAGGCAGCGAGCATGGCAGACAACCAGCATGGCAGGCAACGAGCATGGCAAGTAGTGAGCATGGCGGGCAGCCATCATGGCGGGCATCCAACATGGAAGGCAGCGAGCATGGCGGACAACCATCATGGCGGGCATCCAGCATGGCAGACAACGAGCATGGAGTGCAGCCATCATGGCGGGCATCCAGTATGCCGGACAGCGAGCTTGAGGGGCAGCCAACTTAGCGGGCATCCAGCATAGTGGGCAGCGGGCATGGCAAGCTTCCTTCGCATACTCCTCCGCTGGAACAGAAGTCAAAGTCAACACGTCAATACAGAAGTCAGAGTCAACGTTCAAGACAGTTGAAGGCATGGGCGAGTATGGCGAGCACCCCTTACATACTCGCAAGGACTAGGACAGCTACTCTCCCAAGTGGGCGATCTCCACTAGTAGTCGAATGGCCGTCAGGTGGGGGTTGGGCTATAAATAAGACCCACTACCCCTGGGTTTTCTTATAAATATGACCACAGGAGTACAAGGATATGGACCTTGAAATCTCGCAAAAGATCTCGACCACCCCTTTTTCTGGACTTTCAGCTGGGCTATTGGATCCTGCTACCAAGGATTTGAGTCGCGAGATAGTGATCATCCCCTTGATATCCATCTAGAGATAGTCGCTAGCTAGTGTCCATCGTGCACCCGGCTCGTCCATCTTTGGTTTTGAAGGGAAAGCTTATTCTAAGCATTCAGGTACGTGATGGAACCTCCCTGTCGCAGCACCTGGGGTCCTTCTAGTTTTTCCTTCCGTTTTTGTGTTCCAGTCTGCTAAGTTGTCGAAGCCCGACCGCTGGACCGGTAACCTTAGTCTGCATTGATCCAAAATTTTGGAGTATGAATTTTCCCGGCTTCAACACTTCGGTGCGACGAGAATGGATAGATAGTCGGCAACTCGGCATGTGGAGGCGATTATGTGGCAATGTTTGTCTTCGAGGATTTCGTGTGGAGGAAGGAGGGAACCTTGCGAGCAGCGTTGAATCCTCAAGAGAGTTCCAAATGGCGGCGTTCTCCGGTGAATTCCAGATGGCAGCATGCTCAAGCGAGTTCCAGATGGAGACAAGGAAGAAGCTCTTTTTTATGGAGCTGGGGTGCAGGAAAGAGCTCCTCGACTGAAGGTAGTGCGAAGGTGGGGGTTGGTGTTGCCAAGGTACTCGCGAGGGAAATGACGAGACTAGAAGAGGACTATTCATAGACCTAAACCTGGATTTCACTCTATGATACGAAGTTGGGAGGGATTTAGGCAAAACATAATGGTTATGTTCTTTAACGTCAAGTTTTTTTCCGATGTCCGCAACTCGTTCATGTCTTGTTTTAAATTAGCGGAGAGAATCTCAACTTGTTTTATTAGATTTTTAGGCACTTGTCAAAATTCTCCATTTTTTGAAAATATTATTATTATTGTAAAGATCTTATAGATTTAAAAATAAATTAATAAATTCTTTAAAGGATAAATCTCATTTTAAAAAATATTCATATTATTTTGAAATGTTTTTAATGACCTTAAAAAAATTTGAAACTCAAATAAAAAAAATTTAATTGAGATTTAAATCAAGCTAAAATTTAATAAAACTCTTTTTTAAAATAGAAATTCTGTTTTATTATTATTATTTAAAATTTTTGAAATCCGGATTGCTTGATTCGCGATAGGTGCGAATCTAACCTAGCTCTTATGACAAACTGATGTAATCTGATATTACAAAACTCAGTGACAATTAAGAAGAAAATCAGCTCATAGTCGTTACGGTCTCAATCTCACGGTGGATGGATTTTCTTTAGAATTATTATTGCAAATTGAGAGTGAAATTTCCTTGGGCTCTCGGGTTGAACCTTAAACGAATGGATAGTCCCACAAGCAAAATTTGTATAAAATACTTTATGAAAGAAAAACAGTAATTTTGAATAGTTGGAGAGATTTAGTCAAGCTCAACATTATTTAGGCTCTGTTTGGTAAAGTGGCAGGGGTGTTGCACATTGTTGCGACATAGGAAGCAACGCCAAACAAAAAAAATTAAGGGTGCAGCGGAACAGTGGCGGCATCACGATTCGCCAAAAACAGCGGCAGACAAGATTTCCACCTCTTTCCTCTTCCCCGATTTTTCTCTCGTGCCCTAGCCGCATCGCGTTCTTCTTCTCTGGCGTCCTCGCCTACCCGTAGGCCAGCGTCGGCGATCTTCTCCGCCTGACACCTCCTCCATAAGGTATGTTCTCTGATGGCTAGTCATTTGCTCGATTTGTCTTCTCCATCTCCGGGCTATCTTTCCTCATAATTTTTTCCCAACACAAATACAGGGCTCTATCAACGCAGATCCGGTACCACTCTCCCAATTCATTTAGGATACGCACACTTCGCTAGGGGGGGCTGCGGCATGTTTCATGTTAAATTACTCCACTTCTACATTGAGGACAAGGTGGATTTTTTAGAAGGAGACATTATCACTGATACAGAGTCGGGCGAGGGGCGCCCTTGTGTGTGGTACACATATTAACGTCGGGACCAGGGGGCAAGGACACATATCCCAATAAGATGGTGGACGTTGGCCAATAGTGCGTATGGGCACCACGCACTCCATCGTCCCTATCTTATTTTTGCATTTATATTTTGGGCTCGTTTGGTTATTTACAGATGTGTCTTCTGACGCATCATAGTTTTTTCATTATGCATTTATTTATTTCATTTCATGTATTTCTTTCCCGCGCACCGTGAAGAAGAGGCAAGATTGCCCTATGTATAAAACCCTCCTTGAAGAAGAAAGCTACGAAGAGAACCGGACACCAAGGGATGACCTAAATCATTCTTTGCCTTGCCGGTCACTTCTCCCTATTCTAGCCCACTGACGTCTCTGAAGGTGGATGCGATACAACCTCCGACGCCTGCATCGACGGAAGCTACCTTGGATTCCATCCTCGTCTTCGTCGTCCTCAATCAAAACTCCAGTGAACAAAGTCGTGCCCGCTCCGCCCGTTCCCAGCTCGATTTAAAGCGTCGGGTCGTCGTCGATCAGGATGCCCTAATTCGACGACCTGAACTCCTATGTAGTTGTAAACCACCACTCCCCACTCCAACTATTCATTCGAAGGTAGATCAACCCTTAGGCGGTTTTTTTCCCTTGACGATACAAACTTGGGACGGACTGCGACCTCTGCTATATCCTTGACGTATCTTTTGTAACACCCCAACCTAGTTTAACGACAAATCTGCGGTCCGGTCGGGCCCGCGATAAGCAGTAAACTAAGCCACGATAATAAAACTGATATTCAGAAGACATAAATGAAAATTACTGACAATAAACTTACAGCGGAAGTAGAAAATGCAAGAGGGTAAAAACGTACTTCATCAAACTGAATTCAAAGAGCCAACTAGATAAATAAAGTGAATTGTACATAGGGGTGCAAGTTCGATGAGCCGGCTCGAAAGTTCGATGAGCCGGCTCAAAAAAAGTTCGACTCGAGCTTGAGCCTATTGAGCTCGAGTTCGAGCTCGATTACGAGTCGAGCTCGAGCTCATCTAGTGTTGTTCATGAGCTCGCGAGCTTTTTATTTATACATTTAAAAAATAAAAAATATAAGAAAATAAAGGTCATGAGCTGAAAAGCTCACGAGCTCGAAACTCGAGCTTGAGTTCGATAACTTGGCATTGAGCTTGAGCTGGGATAAATGAGCTCGTCGAGCTCGAGCTCAAAATGAAAAGCTCGAGCTCGAGCTAGGAAATTTTGCCAATCTCGACTCGAGCTTGACTCGTTTGCACCCCTAATTGTACATATGAAGTACTATATAATGTTTGATACATGGAAAGTTACAAACAAATAAGCTACACAGTGTCCATGAAAAAGAGTAGTACAATAGAAAAGAAAGACAACTGAATGAAAAACAAACTATATTAAGGACACCACATATAAGCTCATTCTGGGCGCAACTTTCTACCTGAGTCCCCTGTAAAAATAAGCCCGAAAACTGGTCAGCTCAATGAGAGAATAAGAAAAACTATTTCTCCTAGTGACACAAATAATTGAAAGGATATATATGCACGCTTTTAAAATAAGTTCTAATACTATAAAAAAACTATATGTAAGTGTACTATGCATGTTTTGCTAAAGTAATACTGTCAATATAAATATTTGTTTTATTTTACACATGTTAAACATATTTATTCAAGTTCCTATAGTTGATTGACTAAAAGATTCACTAAACTTCGGTTTATACTTGAGTTCTAGGTGGCTCACATTTGTCCTTAAAATTCTAGGCACGGTAGGTTCTCATGCGCAATTCTAGTTTAACGATCTGAGTCCTACTAACGAACTCAGGTGTTCTAGTGTCTCACGAACACGGACTCAAATATACTATTCTCCAAAAAAGCGGTATCGCGACCCCAATAATCTAGGCTCGTACGGTACACTATATCTAACAAGCAAGATAGTGCACCTCTATCTAACACGAGAGAAGATTTTAGTCGTCTACTAATCATACTCCATATAGTGCTACTCTGCTTATGAAACCATCTGCGTATTTTGTGCGTTACATTATTTTAGTTACACAATTAGACTTATTTTCATAAGTTTGGTATTACCCATTTCGTAAATATATACTAGTGCATAAGTTTCGTAATTTCCAGAATTTTGGAGGTTTAGCTATTTGGGAAATTTAGATATTGCTTATAAACTACGTATCAATGAGATATTTGTCGAGTTAAAGCTTTCCAATAATAACTGCAGGTTCATAATATTGTAAGGATTTTTTGAACAATGGACATCTTATATGCAAACTATCTGGTACGTTTAACCAAAAAGAATAAGACTTTCTTATCGTGCTATTGCGGCGCTCGTACACAAGATGCAGCGGCATGCCTGTCTGGCTTCTACTGGATTTTGCATAGTTGTATTCTTCTTCGTGCCTAATATTTTGACAGGTATCTCACAATATAGCATGTGCTAAACATGAATGAAAAGAACGACTCAAAGGAGGAACAAAGGGGCCTTTACCTCTTTCCCAACGTAGGAACCACAATGAATTTGATGCATCAACAACCGAGAATCAGGGTCTACAAATCTTGAACCAAAGAAGAGCAATGTGACTGATTTTCCACGCTTACTAACAAAAGAAATCAGAGAAACATGAAAGAGGGAGTTTAATACCTTACAGGTCGAGAGGGAGGTGCTACATTAGTTAATAAAGGCACAGGTGCAGCAAGGAGCAAAGGGGTCTTGGAGCCTAGGCTCAAGGCGCGGGCGCGCTCCTGGCGAAGGCAAGGCGCAACCACATCCATTTTAAATAATCAGCATCAAACATCATTTCAGTTTCTCGATCAAAATTTTCATCTAGTTTACCAATTAATCATTTGTTACTATCGTTTGTATCTCTTAAAAAATAAAATCAATGTGATCACTTGCATCATATCTAAGTCTAATCACACAATTATCCTTCACAAACACTAAATCAATAAAAAATTATTGAGTTCTTACATTGTTTTTTCTTAATTTTTGAAGAAAGAAATTTATAACAAAAATCACATTCAAGTGCGTCTCTTATACTCTAAAGGCACACAGAGGCGCAAACCTCTGATCCTGGTGTGCCTGGAGCCTTAGGAGCGCCTGAGGCGCGCCTTTAATAACATAAGGTGATAGCCGACCTTTTGATTGGAGTCGAAAGCCACAGAAGAATCAAATGTCCTAACTAGGGTTTTGGTCTCGGCTGGGTAGCAGGAGGAACAATAACATTTACTAACTAGAAACCACATCTTGACATAGGAAGGAGTCGGTTATTGCCAAGCAACACTGCTTACCTATCAGAAGCAGTGGAACCCTAGGCGAGATCGACGCTAGATGTCGTCGATCCTTAGGGCTAACGAGGAAGGGTCGTCGAAATCGCCAGAGATGGAAAAGGTAGTATGTGTCTTGGATCGACGAAGGAGAGCTCGATCTTGCCTAGTCCGCAACTCTGCGAACTCCCAGTCAGGAGAAAAAGACGACACCAATGCCTCCCACTCTCCCTACAACTAGGGGTGCACAAAAAAACCGGTCCTAACCGGTCCGGTTGGGACCGGTCCGATTGGGACCGATCCGGCATTGGGACCGATCCGGCTGGGGACCGGTCCGGCCCCGGACCGGTCCGGTCCCAGGGGTCCCTCTTTTTTCATCAAAGACCGGTCCCGGATTGGGACCGGTAAAAGACCAGTCTGAGACCGAGACCGATAAAATGTCGGTTCTGTACCTAGACCGGTCAAAATACTGGTAAAAGATCGGTCATTTTAGTAATTTTAGTAAAAGATTGGTCAGTTTTAGTCATTTTAGTAAAAGACCGGATAAAAGACCTGTAAAAAAGACCGGTCCGGGACCGGCTTGGACTGGTCCTCCAGTCCCAGCCGGTCCTCCTCCAGAGAAGGAAAACCGGTCCCGGACCGGGACTGGTTTGAGCGGGACCGGTCCGGGACCGGTCCGGGACCGGTCGCCCAAAATACCGGTCTTTTAAAAGACCGGTCCCGGACTGGCCCGACAGTCTTTTTGTGCAGGGCTGCCTACAACTGAGCGCCTACGGGAAATAAAAGAAAACGCAAGGGTTTGTGGGGGATTTAATGGAGAGGTAAGGGGTGCTTGTGCGGTTATTATGTAAATCGCCTGGGAAGAAAAGGAAAATCGGCTATTGATTTTAATTTAGTGAATTAAGCATTTCTAATTTATTACAAGATTGTCATCTCACCCCCAACACTAAGAATTTACACGCTATGCCAACGTGCAAATACTAAAATGCGTCTAATATATTCTAGTAATTGAAATTTATTTATCTAACATGCGACCAATAATTAAAAAAAGAAGTTTGTACCTCGACAAGGAACTAGCTCGATCAATTTCGCTCACAATCGGGCACTGCAATTTAAATTAAATTTTCGTAATAAAATCATGGTTAAATGAGGGAGTGCTAGACCAATAAAGACTTGGAATGAAACTATAAGGAAAGACATGGTGTACTTAGGCATTAATGAGATTATGACAAGATATGGCACATTGGCGACAAAGGATCCATATAGCCGACCCCACTATAGTCGGATAAAAACTTGAGTGTTATTGTTGTTGTTTTCGTAATAAAATTATGGATGTTACATCCTTGCTCTATTTTATTAGTTTACATTTATTTCATCCACTTAAGTAACTTTGAGTTTTCCTTTGCGTTCACGCTATTTTATTATTGTTATTCATAAATTATGTATTAGGAATGGACACACGAAACTGGATAAATTTAGGAATGAATGTATCAAGGATAAGACAAGAGTGACACCAATTGCCTAGAAGATGCGAGAAGCTCGATTAGGATGGTTTGGACACGTACAAAAGAGACCATTAGAGGCACCTCTTAGGCGTTGTGAGAGTATAGTCACTAGGCATGTTAAACGATAGAGGGTAGACCAATAAAGACTTAGAAAGAAACTATAAAAAGACATGGTGTACTTAGGCATTAGTGAGATTATGACTAATGATGGGGCACAATGGTGACAAAGGATCCATTTAGCCGACTCCACTATATTGAGATAATGGCTTGAGTATTGTTGTTGTATTCATAAATTATTTATTTGTGCATTCCTTGTCGATGTATTAGTCTTGTGAAAAATTCGATCAGTAAAATACGTGAGAGCTCACATCAGATAAAATTAACAAATTTCTTAAAGTTTTTAACGACGAGTTTGATTTCGCATGTAAAACTCAGTTTTGGCCGCTCGTCCTACATCAGTTTGAAATAGAACGCCTAATAATATCGTATTTTCTCAAAAACCTAATTTTAGCTTTCATCATTTACCATTTGCCCTTTCAAGTTACAAGGCACTATATAAGCCTATTTAAGACCTAATGTTGAAGGGGGAACGGGGGTACATAAACACCAATGACCACCCGCTGCAGGCAATGTGGGACTAATCCATCCACGGGATGGCGGGGATATTCCGCCACACGGGGGCCCACCGGGGTCAACACCCAGACTTGGAACGCAATGGGGAAGCCCAAATATGCGGTCCCACACACACCCAATCCCGCTGGACCTTGGTTCTCAACACACCCCCGCAGCGGGATGTCTCTGATATCATGTGGAAACCACCCGTCACCACACATCTTCCCAAAACCCCGATGTAGTAGAAAGGGGGAACGGGGGTACATAAACACCAAGAACCACCCGCTGCAGGCAATGTGGGACTAATCCATCCACGGGATGGCGGGGATATTCCGCCACACGGGGGCCCACCGGGGTCAACACCCAGACCTGGAACGCGATGGGGAAGCCCAAATATGCGGTCCCACACACACTCAATCCCGCTGGACCTTGGTTCTCAACAGTATCTTTGAAGTAAGATCTATTAAGTGAACCCAAGCGGTTGAATTTTTTTTCTTCTATTCCTTGTTTCTTCCCCCTCCCTTTCTCTAATTTCTGCACCCCGTCTGCAAAATCAAACAGGATTCCACCACCACAACATCTTAGTGAGTTTCTAGATAAAGAAATTTCAGAGATAGAAACTTAGCGAGATATTTAGAGGAAAAAAATATAATGAGGTATCTAGAGCGAGGTTTCGTATGTCAGTTTGGCCTTGAAATGACGGATGTTGGATTATGATCTGTGCGGCCGTTACAATATACTTGATATCCCGCATCACTTATAGACAATGTGAGAAAACGACAATACTATTAATACTACACACATCTTGTACGCATCTTGTGCAATTTCACTAGTACATACATTTAAAAATTTATTACATTTTCTTATAAAATTTATTTATTGCAGTTGGTAAATAGTACTTGTGGAAAACTATCTCAGATTTAAATTTCACCATATTTGTTAAATGAGTAGTTTGATGTTTTTATTTAAACTTTCTTTAAGTAAATAATTTATTTATTTTATTTAAAAAATATTTAATTTGAACAAAAACCTGATGGTCGAGATTAACATGATGGTCCTCTCCATTACACCATAAACAACAACACTCAAGCCTTTATCCCACTACAGTGGGGTCAGCTGTATGGATCTTTTGTCGTCATTGTGCCACATCTTTTGTCATAATCTCACTAAAGCATAAGGACATCATGTCTTTTCTTATAGTGTCATTTCAAGTCTTTATTGGTCTACACCTCCCTTGTTTAACGTGCTTAGTGATTAGACTCTCACAATGCCTAACAGGTGCCTCTAATAGTCTCCTTTGCACGTGTCCAAACCATCTTAGTCGAGCTTCTTGCATCTTCTCTACAATTGGTGTTACTCTTGTCTTATCCATGATACACTCATTCCCAATTCTGTCCAGTCTCGTGTGTCCACACATCCACCTATGCTTTTTATCTCTAGAACTCCCATTTTTTTGCTCATGTACACAAATCACTGTTCAACACTCAGAACCATAGAGCATCACTTGTCTTGCATCACTTGTCATTTGTCCTTCTTGCACTGTTAAATTTAAGCTCCATATACTTTGTCTTTGTCCTGCTCAATATAAAACCCTTCTTTTCTAAAGCGTCTCGCCAAGATTCAAGTTTTACGTTCACACCCTCGCGCGTCTCATCGACCAAAACGATATCATCCGCAAATAATAAACACCAAGGTATTGCTTGTTGGATATGTCTGGTGAGCACATCTACGATAAGGGTAAAGATATAAGGGCTTAAAGCTGAACTTTGATGTAAGCCAACATTGATAGGAAAATTCATGTGTTAATCCTCCAGATGTCCTCGCCCTTGTCACTGAATTTGCATATCTTTGATTACGTCAATGTATGATATATTTACACCTTTCTTTTCTAAGACTCTCCATAAGATCTCTCTTGTAATTCTATCATAAACCTCCTCAAGGTCGATAGACAGCATATGCAAATCATGTTTTCTTTCTTGGTAGTTGTCAATGAGTCTCAAGAGATGTTTAACTTCCAAGGTCGACCGCCCTGGCATGAATCCAAATTAATTCTCTGAGATGTTAGTCTCCCGTTTTATTTTTCTTTCTATTACTCGTTCCCATAATTTCATGGTATGACTCATCAATTTAATTCCTCTGTAATTAACACAATTTTGTATATCTCCTTTGTTTTTATACAAAGATATCCAAGATACTTTCTCTCCATTGGTCTAACATCATTTTTGACTTCAGTATCTTATTGAAAAAACATGTAAGGCGCAAAATTCCTTCATTCCCTAGACATTTTCATATTTTGATGGGTATATCATCTAGCCCAACCGTCTTTCTATTTTTCATCTTCTTAAGAACATTATTTACCTATAATAATTGAATTTTACGATAAAACGTTATGTTCATAAATTTTTCCCATTTATTTAAATTTTTAAAGTCCAATTCATTGTCTTTTGTTTCATTATAGAGTTATAAAAATATCTTTTCCATCGATCATTAATATTCACATCATCCGTTAAAACTGTATATGTCACGCTCTCCATTTTTGATATCTAGTCGCTTATAAAATTCTTCATAAGCTTGAATTAATGTTTTTCTTACTGTATGTTTAGCTTTTTTTTTACGACTTTATACCTGACTAAATTTTCAGCATTCCCACAAACGTAGAGTGATTTATAGCTGATTCTCTGTGCCCTCATTTTATTTTGCACTTGCTCTTTCCACCACCAAGATTGTTTATTTGGGGGCGCGCGACATTTTGATACTTTAAGTGTGTTCTTTCCGGTTGTTCTTAAATGTGAAGACATAACTTTCCATGAGACACTGAGATCAGCATTAGGATCATTAACTAGTTATTTCATAATTGTTGTCTTAAAAGCAACATGTTTTTCCATCTTCAAGTTCCACCATCAAATTTTTGGCAATTTTTTTGATTGTCTTAAATTTATTATATTTAATTTGTACGTCTAACATTACTATCATATGTTGTGTTGTCAAATTTTCTCCTTATATAACTTTGCAATACTTGCAAATCATTTTATTCATTTTACGAGTCATAAAATAATTAATTTGTGACTTATTTAGTTCACTTTTAAACGTAATTAAATGTTCTTCCCTATTTATGAAAAGCATATTTGTCACAATTAACTCGTGTATTATAACAAAGTCTAAATGGTTCGGCCTTTTTAATTTCTTTCTCTATATCCAAATCCTGTATGAACAGCTGTATAATTTACATTTTCTTTCCTTATATGTCTTCTCTTTTTGTGAGCTTTCTCTTACTAAATCGTCTAAGTTTTCCCAAATTTATATTTTAATAACTTCACTTAATCTTATTTGTGTCGCGTTAGCCCGATCACATTAATAGTTTTTGTTCTATGACCAATTTAAGAGCTATGATTCTATCACTCTTCTACTTACTCCAACAACTTCATCCCTCCAAGTAGTATCCACAATAATACTGACTCCGTTGTTTGTTTTATTTTTTTCCTGTGTACCATAATTTAAAACCTGAAATATCTAAAAAATTAGTTTTTTCATTCACTCATCTAGTCTTTTGTATGCATAAAATATTTATTTTTCTCCTAATCATCGTATTCACTACTTTCATCGCTTTCCTCGTTAGTGTACCTATATTTCAACTTCCAATCCTAGGTCGGTCACAATTCTTACGGCATACTTCCTTATGACGTCTAATATGGGAGGACTTTTGCTTATTTAACACTACACTCAAGTCCTCTTGGAGGTGCAATGGTCCTGGCCAAGATGTCATATTCGGATCATACGACGAGTACTCTTGCATATTTAACACTACATCCAAGTACTGGAGATGCAGCAGTCCTTGCCAAGACGCCGCATTCGGGCCATGTGACGCGTTCCTTAGGGGGAACAATCTAGTTTTGCACAATTTCTCAAATGATTCATATTAATAAGGGTGACTAAATTTTACGTTGGTCGTCTACTTAACACAACCCTCTTCATTACACCTTGACACCACAATTTTATTTTTAATACACACACACAAGTTACAGTACATGGGGGTAGGGGTGCAAACGAACCGAATTCGGCTTGAGATCTTCAAAAATGCCGAATTGAGCTTGAAATTTGGTGGAAGCATGATCTTGTTAAATTATGTGATGAATTTAAATTCATGCATTTAGTTAATAGATATAATCTTATAAGATACATTATAAGTAAATTTTCTACTAATTTATTTTAGTATTAGTAACATTAGTAGTTCTAGCTTGTGACTGAATTCTTTGCTGCACCCAAATAGTAGAATTAATCATTTTCATTCTTGCATCCAACTTCAATTTCAATTTCATTCAACCAAACAAACTCTGAAGACTATTTAACGATCTTCATCCAGGAACTCAGAAGTGTACATACTAATTATAATTATACTAACTCACAGGTTTGAGTCCTCCAAGCACCCCCTTGCAAAAATGCAGGGTAAGATTTGCCTACATTTCACTCTTATGACGGGACCCTTTCTCACACTGTGCGCGGATGCGTTGTGCACAAGCTGCCCTTTATATATATATAGGGTTAATTACCAAGACCTCCCCTAGGAGTTTGCATAATTACAGGTTGCACCTCTCTATCTTTTGAAATTATATTTACCTTCCCCTCTAAGTTTTCTCGGTTTACAAAAATGTCACTTCCATTAAAAATATGGAGGAAAATGATAAAATTAGCCAAATTATTTTATGATATTCCATTTTGAAATACTGATTCCCTAAAAAGCTGTTTTCTATTGATTCCTACCTTAGGAGGCAGCTTTGTTCAAGAACATTGTTTTATCTTCACCTCCAACGGCCACCACCCAGCCAAACAGATCCTAGAGGAATGTGAGGTGTCTACCCAGCCAAACAGATCCTAAGGTTTGTCCTCCAGCTGTAGGACAAACCTTAGGATCTGTTTGGTCAAAATTGATTTTTATTGTAATTATTTTAGCAATTTCTGGTCTTTTCGATGTGGGGGGTTTACTTTTAACCTGTAGGATGGAATCTGTATTCTTAGCTGCAATAATTACAGAGGAATATATTTTGCCTTATAAAAGAGATTTGATGAAGATGTGGCTTTGCTATTTGTAAACTATAGGAAAAAAAAGTCATTTAGGGTTTTGATCGCTGCATCACTTTCTTTAGTTTTCTGGCATGCTATGATTGAGAATATTCTCCATGTGTGCACATTTTTATAGCATGCTATGAGGACTTCCTACTTAGCTAAGCCGGCCGCTTCTTCGCTAATTGTGCCGCTCTGATGTGGTGCACCTGGGTTCGTGGAAAAAATATAGCTGTGTGATGAGACCACCCGCGCACATGACTGGCGCCTATTTGGAGCGAATTGGACATTGTGTCCGGTCCTGAACCTTCTAATTGTGTCGCTTCGATTTGGATCTACGCTCTAGGAAAAAATCAGTGATTGTGGTGGGACAGACCGTCCACATGACGAGCTTCTATTGGGAGTGAATTCAATTGAATGGCACACAATCAATTGAATGATGCGTGCCTTTTCAGTTGATTAGGCAAGGCCTAGTGGTTTTTCGATTTCTGTTTTTTCACAATATGTATGTCCACTCTACTTTGACTTTGTATAGTTTTACGCTCCGTTTGGGAGACTTATTTTCACCGGTCAAGCGGTTATGATCGTATGAACCGGACCTTAATTAAGATCTTCAATGAACATAACTTAAATTACCAAATCAATGAACATTATTCTATCCGTCACAAAGTTACATTAGTCAATTTGTAATCATTTTTACTTTTTGTTTATCATTAATTTTTTTACTTATATATATATTTAGATTTCTGACACTTTTTTTTTATAAAAGATAAGAATTTATTTCTCATAAATTATTTTAATATATTCATTTACAATAGTTGTATAACTTGTAATTTGTCGAGATCAGAAATGTCTAAGTAAACGGTTATTCGCAGACGTAACCGCGAGCAGAGGCGAGCTTGGCCGAGTAGAGGAGATCTTGGGTGAGCAGAGACTAGTTAAAGCGAGCTTGGGCGAGTACGGGTGAGTAGCCCTTGATACTTGCTAGTAGAAGCTGGATACTAGCCACCTCCCCAGGATTTCTCTATAAATAGCCTCCAATGATACTAAAAATGGACTTTGTAAGAGGTTGAGACCCCCCCAAGTAGATACTCGCCAAGTTCATGTCTGTCTAGTACCTCGCTCAGCTTTTGGTCGCGGAGGGGAAGTTTCTCCTAAACTTCCGAGTACGTGGTGAGACCTCCCTGCTAGAGCACTTGGGGTGTGCTTATAAGTCATTTTCTCTCTCCTACTTTAGTTGTCCGAGCTGTGAAGTTTGATCGCAAAATCAATAACATTAAGCTGCATTGATCCGCATTTCGAAATATCAATTTTCCTTGCTTCAAAATAGCATTTGTATAATATTATATGTAGTTACTATATTTAAGATAAAATGTTCCCATGCAAAGATGTCCTCAGACCTCAGTTGTTATAAATTTTTATATTAAAATTTAAGATATACTAAGGGGAAAGTAAAAAATGTGATTTTTTTAAGTCACTAATAAAAAGTGATTTTATTTATTTATTAAGCTTTTTTAATTGAAAATTGATCCAATCCATTAACCCTGAATGAATGGGTTGGATCGCATTTTCCTTTTATTCTGATGAAACTCGAAACCACTGTATAAAAGGAATTGTTATTCGTAAAACAAACTCGTTTATCCGTGAATTTTTACTATCCGCAACTCTAAAGAGAATTCTAAATAGTTTAGAAATTATTATCCTCAGATCAATGCCTAAACATTAAAATATTAGGTATTCATTTCTACACTTACAAGTACTATACCTTAAAAATAGTATTGCATTTTCTTAATTTAATTAGCTGAGTGTATATATTTATTTAAAAGTGCTTTATAAAAGATTAATTATTACACACAAAGGCTTCGTTTGAGAGGACTTATTTTCACCGGTCAAGCGGTTACGAATTGCCCCATTTTGGGCAAACGCCGCCAGAAGGAGGGTAAACAAATGAACCTCTAACGGCGTTTGCTCTGTTTCCACCCGTCCGCCCACCTTGAGAAATGCCCCAAAAAACTCAGTTTGGAGCAGCCACCTCCCCCCTCCGATTCCAACACTCCGTTTCCACGCGCCGGATCCATCCGCCACCGCCGAACCAAATGAAGCCTAAGTCCCCTAAACAGAGCCAAAATCTTCAAATAATATGATGATTTTGATATGAAATGTTTGTAAGCAAGTGATCGAACCGTAGTAAAGCTAAGGGGTTCATTTGGTTCGGCGGTGGCGGGTCGATCCGTCGGGTGGAAACAGAGTGTTTGAATCGGAGTGGGGAGGTGACTACTCCAAACGGAGCTTTTTGGGGCATTTCTCCAGGCGGGTGGGGGAAACGGAGCAAACGCCGCCGGAGATTCATTTATTTACCCTCCTTCCGACGGCGTTTGCCCAAAACGAAATGACGAAACCCCCAAACAAATAGAACCTAGATCAAAACAGAAAAAAGAAATAGATTTTTAATTTAAATAGATAGTTAAATATTTGATTAAATAATTATTAAATATTTTATTATAAATAAAATAAATTTGTTTTTCGCATTTTTTTGCACAGAGCAGCCATGACATTATCGTGTTTGTTGGTTTATAAATGCAAAAGTTCCCCCTCTCTCTCTCTCTTACACCCACAATTATGCTCCACTGATCATCTCCCAGTGCTCTCTTGCTAGTTGCTATTACTATTATACTACATCGGAAAGCAAATATAAAATGAGAAGAAGAAGAAGAGGGTAGTTGGGAAATATCGAAAAACCCTAGCAGCATTTGCTTTGAACGAGATCCGTCATTCCTCTTTCTTTTTTGTCCTACTCATCAAATCCCCAGTTTCACTTTTCTCTTTCTGGGAATTCGGGCGCTACTCGCTTGCGTCGGTAGCCGCGGCCATGAGGAGGCGAAGAAGATGCTCGATCTTTTTCCGTCTTGGACGGAGATTTTAAAGCAGAAAAAGGGTAAGTGGAAGGATAATGGCGGTTGGGATGATGGGCGGGGATAATAAGAAACTCATCTTTCACGATTTTCTGGCCATGAGCCGCGAAAACTTGCCGGCGACAGTTGCAGCGCCGCCCGCGGAGGCAACTACGACGTCGGAGGTGGAAGCAGAAGCGTCGGCCTCGGCCTCGGCTGGGATTTCTTCCATCGGCCATGGGCTCATCTTGGGGAGCGGTGATCCGGTTTCCGGTTAGTTCATTCTCGATCCGATTTCAGCTCATGAGTAGTTTTTTTATCTGATCACTCGTTGCAAAGAGGATCTTCGCTGTACGTACTTCTTGCTTTGCGAGCTCTTCCTTGTGCACAAATTTTTTTGATTGCTTTTGGGATTATCCATTGAAGTGGAAATTGGAACCAATATGCTTAATTGGTATGTTGTGATGTTTTGATGAACTTGTTTGAGTATTTCACTTTAGTTGATGTATGTATTTCTCATTTCCGATTGTTTCCTCTTATTTTTTTAAACTATACATAGTTTGATGATCATGCTCTCTGGGTGGTGGAAGATTTGTGTGAATAGCAAATAAATTCACATTTTCATCTTGCAATTGTAGTAATTCTTAATTGTTATTTTTCTCATCTTCTTTGACATCATAGGAGCTGATGAACCAGAGATCAATGATACTATTTGTTTGGTGTTTCGCCCACAAAATCCTAACACAGAAGTTTGGGCAGGCTTTTGAATCGTTACGGGCTCGTGTTACGGGCTCATTATTGAGAGCGTGTGCACCGGGGAAGAGGAGGGAAGTCCTCGATGGCAGAGGGGAAGGCCTTCCTGGAGGTCCGGCGATCTATGGTGGCGATGGAGGCGAGCGGGTCTTCGAGCAGCGTCGGCGGGCTCTCGGCTTGCTGCGGGTTAGGGTTCGGCGGGAGTAAGAACGGGAGAGAGAGAGAGAGAGAGAGAGAGAGAGAGAGAGAAAGAGTAATACTTCTTGTTTAGGATCTTAGTTCTCCATCCGGGTCTTAAGTAGCAACACCAAAACGACCCCTCCTTGGGCTTAGACACGGAGTATCAAACAAGCGCGTAATAAAAATATAAAATAGAGTAGATACGGTGGGCGAACGCGACCAAGGCGTGACCATAACACATTTTTGTGGATATTCCTTCCGGTGACCTGTTCTAGATTCCCCTCATTACGACCTTACTTTTTAAAGAAAAATTCTTCTTGATATTTCTAAAATCCAACTAATACTCCCCGGAGTGAGTTGCTAGCAAGTAACTTCCTAATACAATGTTAATGACTCAATGGCAATATTAACATTTTTTGTGGAAAAATATATTCCTTGCATCTTCCAGTTCAACCCTATACACAATTACACATGAATTTACTATGAATCTTGTATCCATTTGCAACTGCCACAACAAATGGAAGTATATACTTGAGTTTGCATCCCAAATTCTGACTGTCAACCCCATGGAGAAAATTATATATTGAGGGGGTGTGGTTATCGGGCGGCAAGAGCAGACGAAGCCATTCCAAAGGGGTAAGGACAGAAGACAGGGGAGGGGAGGAAGACGAGTTTAAGAGGAAACTTTATTAACTTCTTAATCGGTAATTACATCGAGAGTTTATATTTATACATCCAGATTAACGGTAACATAATAACGTTCTACTTAATGTTGACAGATGGCGGCTTCATCTCCACACGATCTGAAGGTGCGATCGGACGGGCGTAACAACTGCCTCCTTTAAAAGCAATGTCCTCATTGCTGTTTTCCTTATCCCCCACGACGAACCCTAATATCGGAGACCACGGGACGATGGCAAAGCGTTCTGCTGGAGCCGATGCAGCCGTTGCTAGCTGGGCCGTCTGTCTGGAGGTAGAAGATGCTTGCAGGGCCTCCGAATCTTGCAAGGCTGGAGGTTTGCTCAGCTGACCCCTTGTCTGCTTCTTCAGTTTGATGGGGTAATGCAGCAACTGGAACAAGTTTGCTTTGGAGGAGCGTGGTCGTTTTTTGTGCGTTGCCCAGTTTTCAACCATATCTTTTCCTATAAGAAATTTTGTCGTTTTGAATTCCCTTCCTTATTTTCTGTAAATCCCCGGCAAGGTAAACACTTTTGAGTGTTCTTCCAAGTCCATCTGTCCACAGCAGGTTCGCCCATGGAGGTTTAGGAGGACACATAATACATGTTTGGGAGGTTTGTCGATATGGGTGTAGCTGTAGTAAAACCCAGTCGTCTTTCTGAAACTGTTTATTTGTGCGATGTTTATCTGCTTGCATCTTCATTCGTTGTTGTGCCTTCTGTAAATTATCCTGTAGATTCTGAATTAGCTCATCTCGGTCCCGCATTGTAGTCTCCACTGTTTCCAATTTTGTGGCACTTGCACAGTAGGAGAGTAAACCAAGAGGTGCGCAACCAAACATAACCTCAAAAAGGGTCATGTCAGCCGCTTAATTAAACGAAGTATTGTAGTGAAATTCCGCCGAACTTAAGTAATAAGACCATTTATTAGGATGCTTAAATGAAAATACGCTTAAATATTGTTGTAAGCAACGATTCACCCGTTCTGTTAACCCATCCGTCTGTGGGTGATATGCTGAACTATACTTCAGCTGAGTTCCTTGTATTTTAAATAGATCCTCCAAAAGTTACTTAGAAAAATTGAGTCGCGGTCGATAATTATTGTTTCAGGTATTCCATGTAATTTCCCTACGTTATCCCAAAAAACCGCAGCCACTAGTGGTGCTGTAAGGGGCGGTTTAATTGGTGCAAAGTGTGCAGCCCGTGAAAAACGACCCACAACCACTAAAATTATGGAGAATGTATTAGAAATTTGCAAATGAGTGATAAAATCCATTGTTATGTCCAACCATAATTTTGTTGGGGTGGGTAAGGGTTGTAATAATCCAAATGGAGAATGATTAGTAGGTTTAGCTTGTTGACAGATTGTACATTCCTTAATAAATTTGGTTACCTCTGTTTTTATATTTAAAAAATGGAATTGTTGTTGAATTCTGTGCATTGTGCCACGTATACCTGAATGTCCTCCCAAACATGTATTATGTGCTTCTTTTATTATTAATGATTTTATCGGTGAGTTTTCCGGAATGTATAAACAATGTTTGTAGAAAATGTAATCTCCATGTTTTTCCCATTCAAGAATGGTGGTGTTATTGAGTATCTCGGCTAACAATTTTTGTGTGAAAGTATCGTTATGATAATCTTGGAGTAACCCATCTAACAAGGAAGAAGTGACAGCCGTTAGATTGTGCAAACTAGCTTGATTAGGATTATTGGCTGGATATCAAGATAGTGAGTCTGCCACCTTATTTTGAATTCCTGGTTTATATTGTATGGAATAATCATACCCAAGTAATTTGGACAAGAATAACTGCTGGTCCGGAGTGTGTAAGTCTTGTGTTAATAAATCGTGCAAGCTTCTGTGGTCCGTGAAAATAGTGAAGTGGTGTCCGAGGAGGTAATGTCGCCATTTGGCCACAGCGGTGGTGACCGCGTACAATTCCCGAACGTATGTAAATTTTCGTTGCATTCAATTTGTAAGTTTGCGGCTATAATATGCGATTGGTTTGGAGTTTTGGAGCAAAACTGCGCCAATTCCAATACCCGATGCATCTGTCTCGATACAAAAAGGCTTAGAAAAATCTGGTAACGTTAATATGGGCATTTCGGTTAATAATTTTTTTAGCATCATAAATGTGGTTTGTGTCGGATCATCCCACAAATATGGCGATGATTTTAATAAATCCGACAGCGGAGCTACTAGTATCGAAATTTTTTTGATAAATTTTTGATAGTATCCGGCTAAACCTAAGAAGGCTCTAATATCCTTCTGTGATTTTGGTTGAGGAAAATTTAGTATTGCGGATATATTGGTGTTCGTTGGATAGACCGTACCATTAGAAATGTCGTGTCCTAAAAATTCAATGGTGTTAGTAAGGAACATGCATTTAGAAAACTTTGCAAAGAGTTGGTGCTTTTGAAGTAATTCAAAGACTATCGTAAGATGAAAGTAATGATCTTCCTCATTTATGTTGTATATAAGGATGTCGTCAAAAAAAATCACAATGAATTTTCGTAAATAAGGTTGAAAAATAGAATTCATTACTGCTTGAAATGTCGACAGCGCATTGGTTAATCTGAATGGCATAACGGTAAATTCATAATGACCGTGGTGCGTACGAAAAGCCGTTTTATGAATGTCGGGCTCGACATTCTTATCTGATGATATCCCGCACGTAAATCTAATTTGGAGAAAACTCTTGCTAGGAAAAGTTCGTCTAGTAATTCATCAATCGTCGGTATAGGGAATCGGTCTTTAACGGAAATTTTATTCAGAGCCATATTGTCTACGCAGAAACGTCATGTATTATCTTTTTTCTTTATGAGGATTACTGGGACGCTGAAACTCGAAGTGCTCGTACGAATGTAACCTAACTGTAATAGTTCTTTAATAATTTTTTTGATTTCATTTTTTTGGAATTGAGGGTACCTAAAAGGTTTAACGTTGGTCGGGGTTGAATTAGGATTTAAAGCAATAAAATGGTCCAAAACCCTGTGGGGTGGTAATGAACGTGGCTCTTGGAAGAGCATGTGAAATTGTGATAATAAAGATTGAAATATCTGTTGCAGCAATTGCATCGGATCAGAAGGACCCGTTTTTAGAGGTATTGTAGACGTGTGTAGCAAGAAGCAGCACAAATTGCCTTGTAAATACATTAGACGTGTCATTTGAGGGTAAGAAGCTTCTGTGAGGTGTGAGGAACTATGTGCTTGTAGTGTAATATGTCTGTTCACCCCATTAAACGAAATTGTTTTTTTTTGTCATAATCTGTGGTGACCGGTCCTAGTGAATGAAGTCATGGTGCACCTAGGATGATATCAGAGCCGTGAAGGTCTAAGACGTATAAATTCATTTTGAAAGAGTGGCCCTGTATGAGTAATGTAACCGCTACGCATTTACCCTGACAATTAATAGATGTTCTGTTTCCCATATAGACTGGGAATGAGGGGATATTTGTAACTGGTCAACGAAGCAACGATACGGCCTTTATCGAAATGAAATTGTGCGAGCTCCCCTCGTCGACTAAAGACTCGAGTGGACGAGCGTTTATAAAAGCAGTGACCCGTAAGCAGTGTGCCGGTATAGGACCGTGTATAACATGTATAGATGCAGCTGATAGGTTGGGCTCCTCTATTTCATCAACAGGAGAAGATTCTAGGGAATCCTCCTCTCCATCTTCTGTGCCGTCAAAATATAATAGAGTGTCTTTCCCTTTACATCGGTGTCCATATGCATATTTCTCGTCGCAATTATAGCACAACCCTTTGTCTCGGCGATATTGTAATTCGTCGGGCGTGAGGCGTTTAATTGGAGTTTTAGATGCTGACGGAAAAGCGGTAGGTTTTGAAAAAGTGTTTTGTGACCACTTGGTATGTGATTGGAAAGTAGTTTTAGAGCGTGTTTCGTCCTTCGCCTCATCCTCAAACATACGAGCTAACGAAATGCATCATATATATTGGTAGGGCGTTGTGTTCTAATCAAATGACGTATTTGAGGGGTAAGTCGCGAAACAAAGGTGCTTGTGAGCATGGCCACGGACATACCCGTGACACGAGTGCATAGATCCTCGAATTGTTTTTTATATTCGTGTACCGTGGAAGTTTGTGTAAGTTTTGTGATATTTCCCGTGGGATCGTCATACGAAGATGGACCAAAACGTTTAAAAATTGCGTCCACAAAAATAGGAAATGTTATTGTTGGCTGATCACGCAAAGAAGAATGATACCAACGCGAGGCAGGTGGGTCAAGGTGAACCGCTGCCAATACACGATAATCTTGAGGAAGAACGTTATTATGTTGAAAAAAAGTTTTAATTCGTATAGCCAATCCGTTGGATTGTCATCACTTAAATGCGGACAATTAATTCTAACAGGTTTATGGGGAGGATGAGATATGACCTGGGTTATTGGAGAATCCCCAAATTGTCCAAGCAGGCTGGAATGGTTTTCTGGAACAGGCGCTGCTACTGCGACAGGAGCTGTAAAGGCAGCTGTGAATGGTCCACGAAGTGGACTGGCGGCCGAAGAAGATGTTGTATTGGCCGGAGGAAGCGGAGCGAAGGGGCTGGCTGCAACATTTTGTCGGAACGCCGTTGCAGGATCCCTAGTGGGATTTCGGATGTCGGCCAGTAGGTCAAGAACCTCCTTCCGGAAGGAAGAAAACTATTCCGACGAAGCTTCGCGAGATGTCGCCAGTTGCTGCGCCAGATCATTGTTTATTGTTCGTTTCAAATCGTCGATCTGGGCTTGGCGAGCAGTTTGCTCTGTTTGTAATGCCGTCAAGAACTGGAGTTGGGAGTCATGGGAGCGAGTCTTTTCCGCCATGGCGGGCAAACAAGAGAAAGAGGTGATCGACGAGAGCACCAAATGAAGGGGGTGTTTATCGGGCGGCAAGAGCAGACGAAGCCATTCCGGCGGGGTAAGGACAGAAGACAGGGGAGGGGAGGAAGACGAGTTTAAGAGGAAATTTTATTAACTTCTTAATCGGTAATTACATCGATAGTTTATATTTATACATCCAGATTAACAGTAACATAATAACGTTCTACTTAATGTTGACAGCTGACGGCTTCATCTCCACGCGATCTTAAGGTGCGATCGGACGGGCGTAACATATATACCCACCTGTTACTAGATATTGAGCATCGATAGTCGGTTTCCTATTGCAAATTTTCAGTCTCACAAGTGTGTAAGCTCGTGCTTGTCCGGCTAGGTTTACTGAATCCCCCTCCTCACCGCTGCCCCGCCCTCCCTTGGCCGGTCCCTCTCCACCCGGCTGCGCGCACTGCGTCATAATGCGATCTTTGGTGAAAGCATCAAAGACTCTGGATCCACCGCATGTCTCTTTCGTGCTCATATAATCTAAGCTTCTAATTGTCTTTCAATGCAGTTGGAATTGATCTATCCTAGCGATCAAAGCTTTCATACAACTCATTTGCATAGGGAGGTCTCTACATGTTACTGCCTTTGGGAGGATCTATCGAGGCCTCTCGATTCGACGTGGTCTTAGTTTGATAGTGGATCGAAATTAACCTTGGTTTGTATTTGGCTTGGATCGTTAGTTTCAATATGAGCTCAGCCTGTGGTAAAATTTGAGCTGATTTTGAGTGATCTTTGGTCTTTGAGCTAGCATAACAGCTTTGCCCCTTATTCATATTTAAGAAAATTATCAAAATGATCCTTATTATTTGTGATGTATTGACTTTGACATCAAACTTTTTTCTCAATTATCATCTCTAGACTTGCACAAATGTGACATGCCTTCGGGCTTGGGAAAATTGACATTATCTTGAGTCATGAAAAATCACATGTGGATATGTGCTCCACATGGGTTTTTTATTCGTATGTAGAGAAATGAGCAAAATGTATTATGATGTTTTTTTTTTCTTTTGACACAACTTCCTTTATGTCCAATATGGTCTCTAGACTTCTCCAAACATGTTCATTATGGTCCTTCCCTTAAAGATTCACTCAATCTCATTGTGGTTAGTGAATACTAACATTTCCTCGATCATGAAAGGTCATTTCCGCCTTTATCATCCTCATGTGGTCTTTTCTATTTGCTTTTGAAGGGAAAAATCATAATGGCCGTGTTTATATGTGTTATGGTCCTAGCTCGGAGGTCGCCGGTGGAGTGGTCGTAGGTGGAGATGCGAGGTAATGAAGATACTACAGAGCCATGATCGCAGATGCCTAAGCGGGGCTTGCTCGTTGGAGGAGAGAGTTTACCAAGACCTCACACTCAAAGATGAGAATTAGACTCTTTCATTACTTGGCTATCCTTACAAGACTAAGGGTCTATCTATAAGACCCCATGTGGCATACCTGTAAATACATGGAAACATTAAAATGTTAAAAGACATTGCTTGACTTGACTTGATACAACGCGACGCGACAACTAAGTTCACTTGAATACATATATAGTAATAACATAGATAACCAACAGGTGAGTCGTGACAGATCCGTAACATCTCATCCACCCTTGAAATTGAGCTTGGCCTCAAGCTCGAACTCCACGTGGTGACTGAATCATCTGGTAGCTTGATCTCTTTCCATAACAGTGCATGACATCGCATAGCGACGACAGCGGCGAGTAGCGTCGATGCCATTGGAAAGACGAGAGAGAAGTAATGGCTTTAGCAAGGTCGGTGGAGCGGTGATGAGCAGCAACAAGTAGGTCGGGGGAGCGACGGTCGATAGAAGGAACGAAGCTGAAGTCGGTGAAGTGGTCGGAGGCAGGAACGGGTCCCTCGGGGTCGGCAGAGCGGGGACGGCGGAGCAAGTGCCGCCAAAAGATGCAGTGAGTTGATCGGGGCAAGTGGAGCCGGGCTGACAAGGCAATGACTGGTATCAACGACGGAGTGGCGGGTCTTGTGGCGGTGGTGGAAGGATGAGCAACTGTTTACTTTTAGCAAGTATATCTTCGAAGAGGACCAGGATGGCGGCGCCGAGACGATGTGTCTCGTGAGTGATTTGAGTAGCTTCTGAATCATAGATGAGGTTAACGCCGATATCATTGTGAGGATAAAATAAAGTTAATTAATTACTTAACCAGTAATCAATTAAATGGTTGGAGGTTTGGTGAGCTTGATGTGAATAGGCAGCAGGAATAATAATAATAATAATAATAAATGATGAGAAGGGGGTTTTAAATATGGAAGAGGCGTGAGAAAGGCGTAAGATAGAAACAAAGATGTGGTAATAAAGATGTTGGCTGGCAGCAGCGTAAAAGAAAAAGGAAATAAAACTTGATTGTGGGGACTACGCTAGTTAACTGTGGGGAACGCAGAAAATGAGGGGCGCAGGAAGTATACGCTGAAAGGCTCTGTGGCTTTTACTGGCGCAGGGCTCGAGAGACAAAAAAGAAAACGGGATGGGGCTCTAGAATAGCCGATCTCGACGGGGATGGCACTTCGAGAACTGTAGGGCTCGGCGGGGATAGAGCTCGAGAAGAGCAGAGCTCGATGGGACGGAACATTGATGGGGCGTCGACGATGAGGGAGCAGTGCGTGCAGGGAAGGAATCTAAGGATAGCGTCGATGCAGCGACGAGCAGGCTGCAATTTTGCTTGCAGTTTCTGGCGGCGATGGCGCTGGAGTAGTCGATCGGAGGGAGTTGGGACAGAACGTCGATGTTTTTTTTGGCTGACGAAGGCGTCAACGCTAACAGGAAGTCGAGGCTGATAAAAGTCGGTGTTGGCGTCGTAGGGGCAGAGGTGGCGTGGAGGGGACCTTGGCTTATTGAAACTGTGAGGTCAAAGGAAGGTTGCGTTTGGCGCGGCTTATTTGTTTCGGTGAGTTTGGATAAAAATGTCATTGATATACCAAAATCTTATGCCCCAAACTATTTTCTTTTTCTAATGGTAGTAACATTTGACATACCAAACATACAATGACGTTTTTGTCCAACCACATCGGAGCAAATAAGCAGCGATAAGCCGTGCCAAACGCAACCGAAGAGTCGACTGGTGGAAGACTCAAATGGAGAAAAGAGTAGCAGTGGAAGACTCCAGCTATTGTGGGGGTGGCTTTCTGTGGTCGAATGATGTGATTCGAGGTGGGGCCTGTAGGTTTTCAACGATAAAGTTTGCGAACTCTTCAAATAAATTATAGCGCCAGGCAATTTCACGTGCTATTTTTAACGGATAAAACGACCTAAGCAACACAAACGCACGAAATGCTACCGCACACACGTAGTAACGTTATGAATCACAATTCCACATGCACATAAATACGGTGGCGTTCAAAACAATGGAAAATGACAGTAATTAAAAGATGAAATAACTAGGGCAAGCTCATAATAATCAACCATTTATTTAACTAATTTGAGCACAAAATAACTAGTGGTTGAGAGCGAGGATGGAGAGGTATACCCTAGGCAAAGAGGCAGTGGCAGGCGATACTCCTGGGCGGTGGTGACTAGACTGGAGGAGGTGCCAGAGCGGACTAGAGGTGGGACTACCGGCAAGCGTGGAGAAAGAGTCAGTTGTAGGAGTTGCCGGAGTCGTCGCCAAAACCATAGAAACACAGCATCGCCGGCCTAGGAGGCAGACGAGATCTTCCAAGGCAGCGCCAGAGCTAAACTGGGACGGGAAAGCGAAGGAATGTCGCCGTCAGCTTAGTTATTAAAGGCGCAAGGCGCACCAAGACGCAAAAGGGTCTTGGAGCTCAGGCGCAAGGCTCAAGGCGTAGGTGCGTGCCTGACGAAGGAAAGCAAGGCGCAACCACATTCATTTAAAATAATCATCAAACATTATTTCAGCTTCTCGATTAAATTCTTCATCTAGTTTAGTAGTTAATCATTCATTACTATCATTTATATCTTTAAAAAAATAGAATTAATGTGGTCACTTGCATCATATCTAAGTCTCAACGTACTATTATCTTTCATGAACACTAAATTAATAAAAAATTATTGTGTTCTTAAATTATTTTTTTCTTAATCTTTGAAAAAAGAAACTTACAATAAAAATCTCGCTCAGGCGCTCCTTTTATATTTTAAAGGCTCAAATAAGGCGCACAGAGGCGTAAACCTCTGAGCCTGGTGAGCCTGGAGCCTGAGACGCACCTTTAATAACATAGGGCTTCGTGCTTCCGGAGTCGACTTGAGGAGGAACTGCGACTGGAGGAGAGGTGCGGTGGCTCTGGAAGCTTTTTGTCGAGGATGAAGGTCGCTGGAGGGAGCGGCTTCAGGGGGGAAGTGCTCGCCGGAATTGGTCGGGAGGGAAATCTCGGGCAGGGGCTCTGGCGGCACTTGACGGGAACCGAACAAAATCCAAAAGGGGATCGCTCAGTTCTATTTCCACCTGCCCAAATAGTGAGAAGAAAACCCCTTTTATAACACTTATGATTAGGGCTGATTTGTTATTGGCACACAAATTAATATTGGCAGATAATAAACATAGGGGATTTTAATTGGCAGTTATTAAGAGGCAATTTGAAGGGAAATTTGAAAGAGGGACCGACTATAGGCATAAGGAACATTAAAATTGTTAATTAAATTTGATTGCCCTAAATTAACCTATCCCCTAAACTATCAGACCTTTGCATTTATGGTCTCGTTGGCCGGTCACATCAACGAGCCTAACAAAAATTGCGCGAACAACATGCACGATACAAAATAACACTCAAGCACCTTTAACACACGCGATACAACTCAACACAACATAATGAAGCCAAACACGCCAAGACATGCGTTACGCAATTAAAATAGGTACAAAAATAAAAATAAAGATGTGACGCTGGTTGCATCAATTCTCCCGGGGTTGAAAGAGCTCGACCACGACAAGACTCGGTGTAACCTGCAAGTAGAAAGTCCAAATGTCGATCGGAGAAATGTTGCATAGCTGTCCTGCGGATGTCGTCGCTGTGACTCAAAACCTGGAGGTAACCTCTCATCCCTGAAAGAGCCAGGAAACTAACTTCCTTTGGGAAATTATAACCCCGGTTGATGAAATCAACCATGAGATTATAAGGTTCCAAAAAGACCCGCAAACCATCTGTCAAAATTCCATGCCAAATATTTAAATGAGTAGTAATTATTAGAGCTTTCCAAAGATGATAGAAGTGGTGTGGGGGGCAAACACGGGGCAGGAGGAAAAACAGGGAACAAGTTGAGTCAACCTGTGGAATCAGTAACTTGTAACGCAACATACGCTCGCTTGATAGACAACTGCAAACGTTTGCTAGACCAGGATCGTCTATCGTCATAAATTCACCCAATGAAATTTCGCTCGTGTCACAAAATTTTAAAAAGATCCAATTTTATTGTGTGAGATTTTCCATAAAAAAACCTTTGAAGCGGGTGTCCCTATGGGGAGTAAAAAATTTAAGGATCCTCTCGACTCCCTCAAGACTGCACTTGTTTGATACTGATGTGGTGGCTCAACATGCGCGCTTATAATCAAAGGGAAGTGATGTGAACAAAGCGCGTGTTCGCCAAAAATAAGATCAATATAGGGTGGTGACTCTAATGACATTGACGAGTGGTCACCAAGCTCAATGTCTGCGGCCTCACGGGATTGGGGTGGCAGTGGGCTACGAAAATAAGGACATTTGACGAACGAGTCAATGTCACCTAAGATGAAGGTCTCATCACTAGTCAACTTCTCTGGGAGAAGAGAGAGAATTTGTGTCATCCGAGGTGAGTGACACATCATTAGTAAGCTCTTCTGAAAGTTGGGCCTCAGGAGAAAACTCGGTGACTAAAGGGCGCGGTTCAGTGTGAGCACGGGAATACACCATGTCAGTCGGGATGAAGGGATGGGGAGGAAAAAATCATCTTCCTGGAGCTGGGGATCGGGAAGAATTTCCTCGATCGAAGGGGGTGTTATAGCGGAGACAAGGGGAGTGACGACTTCAATCAGGGTGATAAAAATAGGAGGAAGCTATTCTTCCTTGAGCAGGGGCTCAGGAAGAACCTCCTTGACTGAAGTGAGTGTCGTTGTTTTGGGGGGGGGGGGGTGTGGCCAAGGTGCTCGTCGTGAAACTGGCGAGGCGAGGAAGAGGACTATCGAAAGACTTAAGCTCGGGTTCTACTATGTGATATGAAGTGGGGAGGTACACAGGAGCAGTATAATGCGTGCGCATTGACACCTCAAGGTTGTGAACAGAGGTGCACAACCTACTCAGATTTTGCTGAACATCTGCAGTGACGCACTCAACATTTTTCAACAAAGTTTTAATACGCTTGTCTTAATCCTCCATTTTTTTAATGTAAAATCCTAAACTTTGAATTTTGAAAACGACCTCCGCTCGGGTATCCCACAATAAGAGTGAGATATCACAGCAGCCACACCAAACTGATGTTATTCGAGGTGGGGGCTGTAGATTTTCAACGGTAAAGTTTGTGAATTCTTCAAATAAATTATGGCACGAGGCAACTTCATGGACTATTTTTAACGGATAAAACGACCTAGGTGTCGCAAACGCACGAAATGCTACCACACACACGTAGTAATGTTACGAATCACAATTCCACAGACACAAAAATACGGTGGCGAACATTCAAGGCAATGAAGAATGACGATAATTAGGAGATGAATTTACTAGGGCAAGCTCATAATAATCAACTATTCATTTAATTAATTTGAGCACAAAATAACTAGTGGTTGAGAGAGGATGGAGAGGTATACCCTAGGCGAAGAGGCAGTGGCAGGCGAGACTCCTGGGCAGTTGTGACTGGACTGGAGGAGGTGTCGAAGCGGACTGGAGGTGGGACTGCCGGCAAGTGGAGCAAGAGTCGGTTGTAGGAGTGGCCGGAGTCGTCGCTGGAACCTTAGAAACACGACAATGCCAACCTAGGAGGCAAACGAGGTCTTCCAAGGCGTCGCCAGAGCTGGACGGGGAGGGGAAAGCAAAGGAATGTCGGCGTCGGGCTTCAGGAATCGACGTGAGGAGGAACTATGACTGGAGGAGAGGTGTGGTGGCTCTGGAAGCTTTCCGCCGGGGGATGAAGGTCGCTGGAGGGAGCGGCTCCAGGGGGGAAGTGCTCGCCAAAACTGGTCGGGAGGGAAATCTCGGGCAGGGGCTCTGGCGGCGCGAGACGGGAACCGAACAAATCCAAAAGGGGATCGTTCAGTTCAATTTCTAGCTGCCCAAACAGTGAGAAGAAAACCCCTTTTATAACACTTATAATTAGGGCTGATTTGTTATTGGCACACAATTTAATATTGGCAGATATTAAACATAGGGGATTTTAAATGTCAGCTATTAAGAGGCAATGTGAAGGGGAATTTAAAAGAGGGTCCGGCTATAGGCATAGAGAACATTAAAATAGTTAATTAAATTTGCTTACCCTAAATTAACATGTCCCCTAAACTACCAAACCTTTGCATATAGGGTCTCGTTTGTCAGTCAAACTAACGAGCCAAATAAAAATTGCATGAACAACTACGGAGCCATGACCGCGACTGCCTAAACGGGGCTTGCTCGTTAGAGGAGAGAGCTACCAAGACCTCACACTCAAGCACAGGAATTAGACTCTTTCATTACTTGTCTCTCCTTACAAGTCTAAGGGTCTATTTATAAGACCCCGGGTGGCATACCCGTAAATACATGAAAATATTAAAATATTAAAAGTCACTGTTTGACTTGACTTTATACAACGCGACATGACACCTAAATTCACTTGAATACATATATAGTAATAACATAGATAACCAACAGTGAGTCGTGACATATCCGTAACAATATGATTATAAGAGCTATATTGTAGAAAAAAGTTCCATTGTCAAAAAGCAGAGTATCACAAACAATCAACTGACCCTTTTTAGAGAAAGTATTATGCATAGGAGTTGGATGATCCTCCATATCCTCGCACTAGTACTGACATTTACTGATGAATATCAACAATTTACTAGCAACATATTAATGAGTAGCATTGGTCAGTAATTAACAGTAATGACCAGTATTGGCCAATGATGGTTAGTATTGATCATTACTAGCAATTACTGGTGAATACTGACAAATATTGAATATTACTAAATCACGCCGCGTGATCTTATTGGCACATCAGAGGATCCTCGCCCCCGTTGCGTCTGCCTAATAATTTCTCCTTTCTTATCATTTTTTCTCACATTTAAATTGCTTTGGATTGATTCTTAAGTCTGA
>CM077158.1:29076047-29133110 GCA_039583875.1 Platanthera guangdongensis
GATGAGGAGCATCAGAGAACCAGGGCGGTTGCGGGAAGTGATTGTGGTGGGTGGCTCCCGAGTCCAGGATCCAGCGAGAGCCGGAGGAAGACAGGCAGTACCTGCAGTGGAGGTGGAGACAATACCTGTATGGGAGGTGGAGGCAATGGAAGCAGATGGAGGGTTTGAGGAGCCCCTGAAGTTGTTGCAGCTGAAGGCGAAGAGCCTCAAGATCCGTACCATTCGGAGGAGAGCTATCGGTAACAGCAGCAGTAGGCGGGCGAGGAGGGTAGCCATGTTTCTTGTGACAGACCGCTTCAGTATGGCCATCCCGGCCGCAGTAGGTGCACTTAGGCCGTCCGCGGCCACCACGGCCCCGCCCACGGGAGCCCGTTCGTCCACCCCGAGTAAAAGAGGGTGGGGGAAGTAAAGGAGGAAGGGCCTGCTGAAGAAGGGCCGGCGAGGGTGTTGCAGGTGCCTCCGGTGGAGGTGGCACGCGAAGTAACATCGAGCAGACATCGGAGAAGGGGTAGTGGGGGAAGCCAGAACCTGGGCCCGGATACTGTGAAGGTGTGGCGGGACGCGAGCCATAATCATAGCAATACAAACAGCCTCCTTCTGGGCGCGTTGAGCAGCGAGATCAGTAGTCGCGGGCTGGTGCTGAATCCAGGCCTCCGTTAGAGTTTTAGCCCGAGCCACGAATGAGGTCATGTCCAGAGCTTTGCCAACATCCAAAGCTTGAAGATCAGTGATGATGTCAAAAAGGTGCTGAAGGCTGTCCTTGCCCGAGTACAACGAATGAAGTTCATCCCACATGGCTTTGGCGGTCTCATGATACATGATCATCTGGTACGGCTCACCCTCCACCGAGTTCAGGATCCAGGTCTGGACGCGACCGTCATTGCGGAGCCAATCATCCGTCGGGGGAGTCGGTGAGCCCTGGGTAAGGTGACGCGCAAGACCCTTGGCTTGTAAGACCCGACGGACGGAGTGTACCCAGGGGATGAAGTTGGACTTGACAGAGAGGGAAATAGTAGTAATCCGAAGCTCATCGCGGAGTTCGAAAGGAGGAGCCACGTGGTCGGCCGGTGGGTGAGCGGTAGTGGAGTCGCTGGAGGACATGGCGACTAGGAGCAGTCCGCGAACTGGATGGAGGAGAAGAGGCGGGCAGAACCAACGGACTGAGGATGAGCAGACAGCAGGGCGCGGCGGGTACAAGTCGCGCGGCAAGCAGCGGCAAGCAGCGGGCTAGAGGAGGTCGCGGCGAACTGGATGAGGTCGCGGCGAACTGGAGCAGGCCGCGGCAGAGGTCGCAGCGGTTTGGGTCAGATCGCAGCAGACTGAGGCAGGCCGCTGAAAAACCCGTGGCGGACTGAAGAAGAGACCGCGAGGATGAAGAATCCACACAGCAAGAGAGAAGAGGAGCGCGCAACGGACACGAGGAGAGCCCGCAGCGGACAGGAGCAGTCCGCAAGAGACGGCGGATAGGGAGTCCGCGAGCAAAGAGGCTCGAGCGGACAGAAGCAGAGCGGGCTAGAGAGGAGCAGTCCGCGAGCAAAGAGGTTCGAGCGGACACAAGTAGAGCGCGCAGCGGACAGGAAGGAACGTCCGGAGCGGAGAGAAGAGGTGGGCCCCACGAGTCAGAGCAGAAGATGGCTATAAGAAGCCTGAGGAGGGTGGAACCACGGAGAGAGAGAAGAGAGACGGAGGCAGAGGGGCAGTCCGCAGAAGCCACGCGGATAAGGGATGGAGAGGGAGAGATAAAGAGCAGTCCGCGATAGAGAGTCGAGCGGACAGAAAAAACGGCAGTCGCAGGGAAGGCGGACAAAAAAAACAGTCCGCAGAGAAGCGGGTGCAGGGCAGGGGGAAGTGAGGAGACGGAGCCGGACAGCGGTCCGCAGCAGAGACCGGCAGACGGAGCAGAGAGGCAGTCCGCAGGAGAGCGGAGCGGACAGAAAAGGCAGTCCGCAGGAAAGCCGCAGCTAGAGGGAACCTGGCTCTGATACCATGTTGAGAGTGCCCAAAGTGTATGTATGTATTACTCAAGTATGTAATTGTACGGAGAGAGAATACAAATATATAGGAGAGAGGAGAGAAGAAATAAATCTTATACATGATGTGAAGAAGGAAAGAAGGAGAAGAAAAACAAAGAAAGAGGGCACATTAAATGGGCCTTTTTACATGGGCTTTTCCAATACTTATTATCGCCCATATTCTTTTTTCCCCGACTAATTTTCTTCTTCTTCCTTCTTAATTTTCTTCTTTTCCTGACTATTTTTTCTTTCTTTCCCTTATTTTTCTTTTTTTTCCTCCTTTATTTTCTTGTTCTTCTTCTTCTCCCTAATCTTCTTTTTTTTCTTCTTCTTAATCGTTTTTTCTTCTTCCCTCGAATCTTTTTCTTAATTCTTCTTCCCCCAAATGTTTTTCTTCTTCTTTCTATTTAATTTCTTCTTCTTTATTGTTCTTAATCTTTTTCTTCTTTCTCCCTAATTTTTATTCTCCCTAATATTTTTCTTCTTCACCCATAATCTATTTTTTTATTTCTCTCATAATCTTCTTCTTCTTTCGCTCTAATTTTTTCCTTCTTCCACCCTTATCTTATTCATCTTCCACCCTAATATTTTTCTTCGTCCTCCATAATCAATTTCTTGATCTTCTTCCACCTTAATATTCTTCTTCTCCCCACTAATCTTCTTCTTCCCTCCTATAATCTTCTTTTTTCCCCTCCCACCAATTCTTTTTCTTCCCTCTTAATCTACTTCTTTTTCCACTTTAATCTTTTTTCTTTCTCCCCGATCTTCTTCTCTTTCTTCCTAATCTTCTTCTCCCCCTTTTCTTCTTCTTCTCTTCTAATCTTCTTATTCTCTTCTTCTAATATTCTTCGTCTTCTTCGTCCTAATCTTCTTCTTGTTCTTCTGCTTTTTTCTCATAATCTTTGTTCTCTTCTCCCTCTTAATCTTGTTCTTCTTTTTCTCTGCAATCGTTTTCTTCTCCCTCATAATCTTCTTCTTTTCTCCCCGAATTTTCTCATTCTTCTTCCACATAATCTTGTTCTTCTTCGCGCTTAATCTTTGTCTTCTTTCCCTTATTCTTTTTCTTCTCATATTCTTCTTCTTCACCCCCTAATTGTTTTCTTTTTCTTATCCTTTAATCTTCTTTTTTTCCTCTAATCTTATTTTTCTTTCATCCCCTTACTCTTTTTCATTCTCAATTTTCTTTTTTTCCCTTAATCTTATTCTTTTTCCCCTTAATCTACTTCTCCCCCATAATCTTTTTTTCCCCATAATCTTCTTCGTCCTCATAATTTTTTCGTAATCTTCTTTTCACCTAATTTTCTTTCTTCTTCAAGTCTTCTTCTCTTCCCTAATATTTTTCCCTTATAATATTCTTTTTCTTTTCCCCAATCTTTTTCTTCCCCATAGTCTTCTTCTTCTCACATAATCTTCTTTTTCCCTCTTAATCTTCTTCTTCTCCCTCCCTTATCTTCTTCTTATTCTTTTTCTTCCCTCTTAATCTTCTTCCCCCTAATCTTGTTCTTCCCCTTAATCTTTTTCTTTTTTTTCTCCTTAATCTTCTTCTTCTTAATCCTAATATTTTTTCATTCCCTTAGTCTTCTTTTTCTTCCCCGCTCCAATCTTAATCATTCCTTCTAATTATCTTCTTTCCCTATAATTTTCTTCTTCACCTAATATTCTTCTTCTTTCCCTTAAATTTCTTCTTCTTCCCTTAATCTTCTTCTACATAATCTTGTTCTTCTTCTTGCTAATTTTTTTTCTCTACTTCTTCCCCTTAATGTTCTTCCTCTACTTCTCCCTAATCTTTTTCTTCTCTAATCTTTTTCTTTCACAATCTTCTTCGTCTTTAATCTTTTCTTCTTCCTCTTCCATAATCTTCTTCCTTTTAAACTTCTTCTTTCTCCTGATCTTCTTCTTTCCTCTAATCTTATTCCTTTCTTTTTTCCTCTATTCTTCTTCCTTTACGTTTTCCTCTCCTTCCCTATTATTCTTACCTCATATTCTTTCTTCCTTATTCTTCTTTTTTCTAATCTTTTTCTCCATAATCTTTTTCCCAAATTTTCCTATTTCATAATCTTCTTTTATTATAATCTTTTTCTTCTTTTTTTTCCAAAATCTTCTCATAATATTCATTTTTTCCCTAATCTTCTTCTTATTTTATATTTTTCTTCTTCCGCAATTTTCTTTTTCTTCGATAATATTCTTCTTCTGTTATCTTTTTTTCAATAATCTTTTTTTTCTTCTTTTTCTGCATTCTTTTTCCATAATCTTCTTTTTTTATAGTCATCATATTCATCTACTTCTTCAACTTTTTTTGTAATATTCTACTTCTTTTTCCATAATTTTTTTATTTTTCTTCATTAATCTTCTTTCGTAATTTTTTTCATTCGTAATCAACATTATTATCTTCTTCCGTAATCATCATCATTTTCTTCTTCTATCGTGAACTACTTTCGTGATCATCATCTAAAATCTTCTTCTTCCGTAATCATCATCATCATCCCCTTCTTCCATAATCTTCTTCTTCCGTAATCTTCTTCCTTCGTAATTTTCTTTCTCCGCAATCTTCTTCCTCCATTTTCTTTTTTCACCACATTCTTCTTATGTCGTATTCTTCTTCCTCCATATCTTTTCTCTGTAATATGTTGGAGTTTCCAGGGTTGAGTCCGCGTTGTGTTGTGCGGTCTGGTGAAGAGTTGTTGGTCCTGCTGCCCAGTCCTTCCTCAGGCGGACTGAGACCGAGTCCGCCCACTGCTTGCGGACAGGAGGGGCAGGCCACTCGTGCTGGGTGGCGACCTAGAGGACTATCGATGTGGCGGTTTGCCTTGCTTGTCGTGCGACCTGTAGGAGCGAGCTGAAGAGCAGACCGCGCCTCCTGCTGAGCATACAGTTACAGAGCGGTCTGGGCGGATAGAAATTCGAGTCTGCCACCTAATTGGATTGTCCGCACCTGTTGGAGGAGCGAAGCATTGCGCGGTTAGCCGATCGAAACGTGCGGCCTGCAGGGGCAGTCTGTGGAAGCAGTCCGCAGCCCCTGCAGAACAAACGGCTGCTGCACGACCTAGGCGGTCAGACCGGGGAGACCGCCCTAGCCGCACGGCCTGAGCGGACAGAGAAGTCTATCCGCCCATCCTTAGGACTTAAACAGGTCGTGACTTCTAGGGGGAACCTGCAGCAGGCCGCGACTTGCAAGTTAGCTAATTTGGAAGGGATCACCGATTTCTGGGTTAACATTGTACTTCTCCTTAATTTTCTCCCTCTACTCTTCTTCTTCTCATAATATTTTTCTTCTTCCCACCAAATTTTCTTCCCACCCAATATTTTTTCTTCTAACCCCCCCTAATCTAATCTCTTCTTCTTTTCTTCCCCTTTTACCCCTCTAATATTCTTTTTCTCCACACTAATCTTCATCTTCTTCCTGTAATCTTTTTTTTTCTCCGCTAATCTTTTTTTTATCTCTCTGGTCTTTTTATTCTGTTCGCATAATCTTCTTCTTCTTTCCCCCTAATCTTTTTTTTTTCACTAATATACTTCTCTTTAATCTTCGTCTTCTTATAATCTTCTTCTTCCCACCTAGTTTTCTCCTCCACAATCAAAATGACTGAGCAAGGTACAAGAAAGACACAACTTGGAAAGTTTTCAGCTCAAGGCGGTAGGGTGGTTAAGATTTCAAGATGTCATTCCTGGTACCCTGGGGTTCAACATATAGACAACTTCTTGGGGGGGGGGGGGGGGGGGGGTAGGTGAGAATACTCAGCCCTTGTGAGGTTGCCTTTTGAAAAGCCTTGACTTTTTAGTACTGGCTCTGACGACGATGCCTTTCTTCAAGCCTGGCGCTTGCGGGGACTTCTGGAGAGCCTAGCTCCGCTTCTGCAAGGCAACCTACCCCATCGGTTGCAAACGTAGTGGACACCGGGGCTCCATGATGGGTGCGCATAAACCTGACTATCGGGAGAGTCAGCTTGGGATCGAGCACCCCATCATAAAGGACTCCCTCAGAGAGTAATCTGACGATCAACCTGTCTCCACTGCTGCCTCTGCGCTCAAATCTTCAGCCTTCCTCAACACTGCCCTCAACCCTCCACCTCCGCCACCTTTGCATAATGTGGGGAATAGGAGGACCCGCCTTCGCGATGATCGCGGGAAAGGTCTTCCCGACCAACCAACCGACTCCTCCTGACGCCCGGGCACCTCGCAGCAGCAACCTGTGTATTTGAAGAAAGGGCATCGCGTCGTACTGCTCTCGGTATGGCGAGGATCCCATCATCGCACTCACTCCCCTCGCCGAATACATTCTACTCCACGTCGCGACTCTCCTCATCGGCGGCGTACTCCTCAACGTTAGTCTCCTCGCCGGGAGCACTTTTCTAACCGGCACGACGTGAGGCCTCAAACCCTGTGCACCGGTAATCATCCTTCCTAGTTTCGATAATTTCTTCGGCTAACGTGACGCGGTTTTGATTGAGTCTCTTTGCAAGTCACCCCTCAAGCCCGGATGGCGTGCTGATCGATGTTGTCAGCCCTCCGCTCCGCGAGAATTAAGAGAAAGTAACCAAAGCCTTCATCGAACTGGAGAACAAATTCGAGCAGCTGGCGATTTGCGAACCACAGTGCCAAATTGGTACCCTAAAGACAGAGGTGGCCCGACTGGAGGAGTTTGAAGATCAGATGATATTCACGGAGTCTCAATTCTATGCGATCATCAAAAAGAAACAATGGCTCGTCGTGGTAGAACATCGGCAAGACCTGCTTCATGACGAGCTCCGAGAAATAAGGTCGAGCATCGGCTCAGTTGGAACCTTGACGAGGATGGACGACAACATCCGCCCGAGCGAGGAACACCTGGCAAAGGTGAAGGAGTATATTTGTCGCGCGCGCGAGCAGGGAGTGGACTTCAAACTGCCGCTCCCTATACCACGTGTCCTACAGAACAAACAAGAACAAGCCAACACTCAATTCTCACGCATCCACGCTCCATGCCCTGAAATCCACAGGAGCCCCAAATTTGAAACACCGGTTTTGTTACTATTCCCGCTCCTCACCCTCAAAAATAAATAAAAATTCCCAAAATCCCTCCGTACCAGCCCTACCCTAAAACTTTTGCTCGCCCGCAATGCTTCGCTCGGGCCGAAACCCACTCCTCACAATTACAAATACCCTAGCATCTCCCCCAAACTGCCGCTGCAAGCTGGCGCTGCTCCACATCCTCTCCCATCTCCTCTACAAACCGGCGCTGCTCCAATCGTAAAAAAACCTAGCATCTCCTCCCCGATCTCTCTGCAAACCGGCGCTGCAACTTCGGTAAGACAAACATACTCCTCTTTTGCCGCCCTTTCTTATTCTCTTCTCCTGAATCTTGGTAGATCCAAGATCTTTTGTATGACTGAAAGTCGTCGCAGACCTTCGCCGCTGGTACGACATGCACCCCCTCCATCGTCGGTTCTCCCTCACAGTAAGCTTTCTGTCACCCCTCTGCCTCGACTCTCTCTCTCCCATGATTCTCTCTCCCCCATCTCTCATGGCATGGCAGAAATCTGTCTCTGTTCTTTTTCTGTTTTTTTCTTTATTGTTAGTTTATTTATTTTTGTAACTAACTTGATTGCTACAAATTTTTTTGTTATGTTTTAACAATTCTCCTTTTTCAATATGGGATTTTGATTTATCGGTTCTTTTTTAGGAGTGTGCTTATTTTAATTTTGTATTTTGGTTGGTCCTAACTGATTACATAACAACTTTGAAGTGTGCTTTTCTAATTCATCATTTTCTTCCAAATCTATGTGTAGGGAATGATAAATTTTCAGCATAATATTATGTCATCGAAGGTACTGATAAATTTTCGTCAATTTCTTTCACATGCTTGAATCATTGAATGTATTTATTTGAACAAGTTCTTTCTCTTTCTCTAAAAACTGTTTCCATTTTCATCGCTCACTCAGAAGCCAAAGATAAATGTGGTGAATCGATTGTTCTAATAGTCACAAATGTGGCCGTAAAATTAATTCTATTTTTGATCAAATAAAGTGATCTGAGAAGGCCTCCCAAGAACATCGATCACAAGCCGACAAATCCTCCTTGGGTGCGAACGGGCGGAGCCTGTGAGCACCCAAGGCAACCAAGAGCATCGAGCACAGCCGACAGGCCATGCGAAGATGCTAGTGTACATTTAAACGATTCATCGATAACTCTCCGATGCTTTTTCCGGACCCGCTCACAAATCTCTCCACCACGACGACGACACCCACGGAGGATACGATGATTTTTCCTCATGCTTCTCTTCTCGCGTCAAGCCTCTCCATCGTCCCCCCCCCCACCCCCCCCCCCCCCCCCCCCCCTAACATTCTCCGGGACTCTGCGTTCCTGCCGACTTCTACCTTAATCGACTATGGAATCCCGTCGACCATCGAGCACTCCTCCAGGCGGCGGTGGAATCCAGTCGAATCCTCCCTAGCATAGTACAAACGAATCCAGCTTAATCCCGCCGAATTCTACCTCCAAAGTATTCCCTCGCTATTCCCTCAATTCCTCATTCAATGGCACTCTCTCGTACTGTTGGTAGTCTATCTAATTCCTGTGATGTTACCAGTTTTTATGGTTTTATGGTTTTAAAATTATGTTATTTTATTCTAACTAGTTCGGCAGTTCCTACTATCAATCCTATCCATGACGCGAGAATTTTGGTTTTTCGTGGACCTAGTGATATTCGCACAGGTAGTCATAGTTTTAAAATGTTGTAAACTTCTTTGTTGACTTGAATGCACTTAAACTAACATGTCTTGATGTGTCTTCATTATATTTTATTTTTTATATAATAAACATGCTCAGTGTGAATAGTTATATTATTTTCATCAAATCTACTTTGGGGAAAGATTTACTGCCAAAATCCCCTAATTGCATGTAACACCCCCTATCCGTCGCATAGCATATAGCAGTAGGTCGGGCCGGGGCCCGACGCCATATACCACAGACAGACCGGGTGGTTACTCATGGAAATCATCCAACCAATCCAACGTCCTACACAGAGCATTCTAGCGGAAGCAGTTTATAAAAGTTGCAATTAAGAACCCAGCACAAATAATACGAATGTCCACTAATAAACCAAAAAGGAATGTCGTACATACACGAGTAAAAGCCTTAAGGCCTTACAAAATGGTTTACTTCAATATTACATGTTTTACAAACCACGACACGCAGGCCGGTCATACATGAGTAAAAACAGTAAACACTGCAATTAGGCCTTTGAGGGCCGATTTCGCAATTTGGGCATTAGCCCGCTATTGACCTCTTGGTCTAGCAGCACCTGCAAGCAACAAAACCACCGCACGGCGGCAAACAAAAGCAACGGTCAGCAATGCTGACCAATTATAACGATCTCGCCCCCACTTCGGGGCGGCGATGCTCCTTCCCTGCATTTTATTAGCACAACCAAGAAGTAAATAAATGCATTGCATCACAGGCGTTAGCACGCATGGTCACACGCCCCGTGCTCTCAGGGCACATTCTCGGTGATCACAGTCTAAGCACGTTACGACAATCTCTCGTGAGCAATATGGTCTTTTAGGCAGATGTTACGACACTTTAATGTCATTAACAACCTATGTCACGACACTTTAATGTCATCAACAGCCTATGTCACGACACTTTAATATCATCGACAGCAAGATCCGACCTCTATGCCCTCGGCATAAAGCAGGAACGGTTCCACTCAACCCGTTGCTCACTTGCCACGACATTTTAATATCATCGGCACGAGTTAAGTTTCTCCGAAGCCCGTGAATCGAACGTACAATATTACACATAACCCAGTTATGTTTAAGTTGGCTCTCAGGCCACCAAGTTGGCAAGATCACGCATCCGCCCAGTTTTCGGGTGCACCTTTGGGTTAATCCCCAAGGCTCCCTGTTGCAATATACCACGTAGAAACCCGAAAAAACAAACAATCGCACGGAGTCTTCTCCGACATTTATGCAATGCAACATCACCGATCCAGACCAACATGTCCTTGTAGGCTTCACACATCATGCCTATGTCCATTCTCGAATACGGACTCTAAACAACGGGGACTTTACATATCTACCCGAAGGAACGCCTCCAACTCACCGCAAACTCGCGAGAGCGGGCTTCCTATGCAAAGAAGGAGAGCTTCACATGCTCAAGAAGAGATTCGTTACCCTAGCGTTCCTCTTTGGCGCCATGAGAAAGTAAGCGGATGAAAAGCACCGCACTCTTTTGCCTCCGTAGATCCGAAGTCCGCTCGCGATTTGGAGCTTTCGAAGCTCCTCCAATGGCCGGATCTAGCTTCTTCTTCTTCCTTTGCTCTCACCTCTCTCTTGACTTAGAAAGAGAACCACTCAAGTAAGAATGAGTGTTTCAAAGGCCCAATACCGGGTATATCCCAGTAGGAACAATCCCCAATCGTCGGATCCCAAAATAAGGAAACGAATGACTACGATTCGTAGCTGAAAAGTAAAACCTGGGCCGAACACGGCCTGGCACACGCCCGTGTCCAGGACCTTGTCCCTCATTCGCCGTCAAAATCGACGCGCCAGGAACAACACACGGGCATCCAACACGCCCGTGTTTGACCTGACACGCCGTGTTCCAACTGACACGGCCGTGTGGTCGGCCGTGTGCCCCCATCGACACAGCCCTGAAAACAACCCGAGACTCACACGGGTATTGGACACGCCGTGTCCTAACCCGTGTCTACTCGAACACGCCTGGGCTCCAGGCCGTGTTCACGGTCTCGACATTTCGTAGAGCGAAGTTCGTCGACTACCTAACACGGCTTTGGACACGCCCGTGTCCTAGGCCGTGTGTCTTGTCTCGACACTTCGTCGAGCAAAATTCGTCGACTCCCCGGGCCTATCGTCGACACGGGTTCGACACGCCCTGAGACACGCCCGTGTCTCAGGCCGTGTTCTCTGCTCGACGATCGTCGACTCCAAAATCGTCGACCTCTCGACCAAATCGTCGACTCCAGCCTGACACGTCCTGGGACACGCCCGTGTCCCAGGCCGTGTGCCTCCTGCCAGATTCCAAATCTGGCTCAAAACGTCCCCGTCGCTCTTTTGAGTTTCGGGGCGTTACAACTCTCTCACTCTTAAAAGAATTTCGTCCACGAAATTATACAAAGGAAAGACATGTACAAAAATTAAATTGTACCTGAGCGGAACAACTCCGGATACTCGTCAAGCATAGTCTGCTCTCGTTCCCAAGAGAGCTTCTCACGATAGCAATTGTCCCATCGGACCTTGACCATCCTGATCTCTTTATTGCGTAGCCGCTTGACCTCCGAGTACTCAATCCGCACGGGCTTGACTCTTGTCGTCAACCCACTATCCACCGGCACTTGATCAACCGCGATCACTTGCGAAGGCTCTTGCACCGCCTTCCGTAGCACCGAAATATGGAATACATCATGTAAACCACTAAGCTCCACTGAAAGCTTCAACTGATAGGCTGCTTCACCAACCCGCTCCAAAACCTCAAACGGCCCAAGGTACCTCGGGCTTAGCTTTTTCAATCGCCGCACCCGCGAGACACCCTTGAACGGCTTGATCTTTAAGTACACATAGTCGCCCACAGCGAACTCCACGTTCCTGTGCTTGGCATTATAGTACTTCGCTTGTCGGTCCTGAGCGATAAGCAACCTCTCCCGTATGGTTCGCACCAACGAAGTAGCATCCTCCACTTCTAAACGCTTATACAACTTTGACTCACCCGTTTCTAGCCAACACAACGGCGTGCGACATCTTCTACCATATAGGGCCTCGAAGGGCGCCATTAGAATACTCGTTTGGTAGTTATTGTTGTACGCAAACTCCACCAAATAAAGATGGTCTTCTCATTGCTTTCCAAAGTCCAAGACACACATGCGGAGCATGTCTTCCATAGTTCTATTGACCCTCTCGGTCTGCCCATCTGTTTGCGGATGGAAGGCTGTGCTGAATTTCAACTTTGTTCCCAACATTTGCTGCACAAGCCTCCAATCATTGGACGTGAACCACCCATCTCGGTCACTCACGATGCTGCGGGGCACACCGTGAAGCCGTACAATGTTATCCACATACAGTTTTGCCAACTTCTCCACCGGATCATCTTTCCTATGCGGAATGAAATGCGACACTTTCGTTAGCCGATCTACGACCACCCAAATGACGTTGTTCCCCTTTTGCGACCTTGGCAAACCGTGCACAAGTCCATAGAGATGTCGTCGAATTTCCACTCCGGAATAGGCAAGGACTTCAGAAATCCTCCCGGCTTTTGGCACTCCGCCTTCACCAAGGCGCAAGTTTGACACTTCGTCACATAAAGTGCCACATCCTTCTTCAAACCCGGCTACCAAAACAGTTTCTTTACATCGCGGTACATCTTCGTGCTCCCCGGGTGAATCGAGTACTTGGTATGGTGTGCCTCGTACAACAATTCCACCCGCAAATTGCCCACATTTGGGACGCACAGACGACCGTCTATCCAAAGTAATCCGTCCTCCACAACGAATTGGGAATTTGACCCATCCAGAGCCTCTACCATGAACTGCTTCATATGGACATCCATATCCAAAGCCTGCCGAATCCGATCAGCCAGGTCGTATTGGACTTCAGTCCAACTCAGTACTGCTTCAGCACTTGATTGCTTATCTACACAAACAATCTCCAACGCCTCCAACTCCCGAACCAATCGCTCGTCATGGATCGACAGCCAATTGGCTTGAGCTGGGGCCGGCGACTCAACGCGTCCGCAACCGCATTACCTTTACCAGGCACGTAGTGGATCTTGAATGTATAGTCTCCTAGGAACTCCATCCATCTACGTTGTCGCATATTCAGATCTTTCTGATCAAACCAATACTTCAGGCTCTTATGATCGGTGTAGATATCAATCTTCACACTGTAACTATAATGCCTCCACAACTTCAAGGCAAAAATCACGGCCGCTAACATCAAGTCATGGACCGGATAATTCCTCTCGTGCACTTTCAGCTGTCTCGAGCCATAAGCTATCACACTTCCGTGTTGCAGTAGCACGCAACCCAAACCGCTGCCCGAAGCATCACTATAAATCTCAAAACCTTTGGCCCCACTCGGCGAACTCAGCACAGGCGTCGTGGTCAACCGACATTTCAACTCTTCAAAAGCTTGCGCGCACTCCGGCGTCCAAACGAACTTCTGCTCCTTCCTCGTCAAAGTAGTGAGGGGTAACGCTATCCGCGAGAAGTTCTCTACGAAGCGAATATAATAGCCGGCAGACCCAGAAAGCTCCGAACTTCCGCTACCGTAGAAAGCTCAGGCCACTCCCGTATCGCAACAATTTTCGTTGGATCCACCGCAACACCTTCCCCACTCACTATATGACCGAGGAACGCCACTGAGGATATCCAAAACTCGCATTTCGAGAACTTGGCGTACAATTGATTCCTCCTTAGCGTCTCAAAAACCAAATGAAGATGCTTGAAGTGATCTTAATCACTCTGCGAGTACACCAAAATATCGTCGATGAAGACGATCACAAAATGGTCCAAGTACTCCCTGAAGGTCCTGTTCATCAAATCCACGAACACTGACGGCACATTAGTCAGCCCAAACGGCATGACCATAAACTCGTAATGCCCGTATCTCGTACTGAACACTGTCTTTGGGATATCACTCTCCTTTATTCGCAGCTGATAGTACCCGGACTTGAGATCCAACTTTGAGTACACCGTCGACCCGATCAACTGATCAAAGAGATCATCGATCCGGGGGATCGGGTCCTTGTTCTTTTCCGTCAACTTGTTGAGCTCCCTATATTCAATACATAGCCTCAAGCTTCCGTTCTTCTTCTTAACAAAGAGGACCGGCGCGCTCCAAGGCGAAGAACTTGGGCGCACATACCCTTGCTCCAACAACTTTTGAAGTTGCACCTTCAGCTCCGTCATTTCCTTAGGCGCTAGCCGATATGGAGAGCGTGACACAGGTTTTACACCTGGTACGAGCTCTATCGTAAAATCTATCTCCCGTTGAGGCGGGGCTCCAGGGAGATCTCTAGGGAACATATCAGGGTATTCCGATACCACTGAAATACTTTCCAACGCGGGCCTCGGCTTTGCAACCTCCACTGGTGTAAAGAACAGTTCTGCACCGGCACGAACCTCCTTCACCACCTGAAGAGCAGACATCAACGTCTTGCTTGACGCCTTTAAGCCCGTAAAAGTTGTCTCACGACTTGCTCCAAACTTGACTTCCTTCCGACCGCAATCCATATAGGCTCGCTGCTCCGAGAGCCAGTCCATGCCAAATATTATGTCGAACTCCTCCAGCGGCGGCAGTGACGTTAGCAAATGGAACGCCTGACTCCCGATCCAAACCTAAGCACAACAAATTCTACCCGCGCACAATGAGCACCATTGGACCATAACGCATCTAATTTGTCTCTTACCATGGAAGGAGGTACTCTGACGCACAATATAATTCCTAATAAAGGAATGCGAAGCTCCCTAAACGAACGACGCTCTTGCCAGATAACGTAAAGTCAGAACAAAGCTTAGCACAAGTAGTTCTAAGCTAACATGCACAAGGGCAACAAGTATTTAAGGCAAAACTATCTTTAAACCATATCTGTCCCCACGACGGCGTGCTTCCTCCAGGGCTTTAGGCACTCACGGGCATAATGCCCCGACTCCCCACAGTTGAAACATGCGCCCGGGGTTCGACCCGTAGTCACCCCAGAAGCACCAGCAGAGGGGGCTGGACCCGAAGTACTAGCCTTCTTATACCATTTTCGATAGCCAGACTTTGAGGTATTCGGCATTTTGAATGTCGTTTCCTTTGCACTAACGTCCTCAACTGCTCCTGACATAACTTTCTTAGTCCTCTGAGCACCATTCCGATATTCTCGGGCAAAATGTCCTTTCTTTCCACAAGTAAAACATGTGTAAGTAGTTTTGCTAGTCGATGTCGTAGCCCCTTTCTCCAGCATTCCGTCGGATGCAACTCTTATGGGGCTTGCATAGTTCGATACCATGGTCGCTGGCATCGGGAGAGTCTTCCTCAAATCTGCCTCCAAAGATCTAGCTGATTCCACCAAGGCTCGGAATCCCAATAGCTTTGGTCCTAGCAGTAAAACTCGTAACTCGCCGCGCAGGCCATTATAAAATCTATCGACTGTAACTTGCCCATTATCCAACTCGAAACATGCGTAGCGGCTTATCATAAGAAATGCTTGCAAATATTCCTTAACTGTGTGCGCTCCCTGCACTAAATGCATATTCAGCTGCTGCCCCGATGGTCTACCAAAGGTCATCTGCTTCATCACGCCAACCGGCGTTGAAGCCACAACAGGGGCGCAGGGTTGTACCTTTCTTCCATGCTGTGCACCCGTCACAGCGAACACCGCTTCAACGATCCTTCTAACGGTTTCATATGAAGGAGGGGTCTCAAACACCTCACCGGGTGCACTATACTCCTCAGAAACCGGACATTCTGGCGGCCCAACACCGCTTCTGGTCACCTATAGTGGTACAAAACACCGTTAAGCGACCAAATAAAATTGCAAACAGAAATTATAGGAACACGCAGGTTCCCCAAACACATTTATTTTCATTCCTAAGTGGACATTAATGAGTTCTTTTGTTGTTATAACAATGACGCACACACATGTGCTCACCACCCCTTAAAAAGAATTCGGCCACGAATTCAGTTGAATGCTGACCGAAACCAGTAGTCTGATACCAAATTGTAACACCCCCTATCCGTCGCATAGCATATAGCAGTAGGTCCGGTCGGGGCCCGACGCCATATACCACAGACAGACCGGGTGGTTACTCATGGAAATCATCCAACCAATCCAACGTCCTACACGGAGCATTCTAGCGGAAGTAGTTTATAAAAGTTGCAATTAAGAACCCAACACAAAGAGCACGAATGTCACTAATAAACCAAAAATAAATGTCGTACATACACGAGTACAAGCCTTAAGGCCTTACAAAATGGTTTACTTCAATATTACATGTTTTACAAACCACGGCACGCAGGCCGATCATACATGAGTAAAAGCAGTAAACACTCCAATTAGGCCTTCGAGGGCCGACTTCGCAATTTGGGCTGTAGACCGCTATTGACCGCTTGGTCCAGCAGCACCTGCAAGCAACAAAACCACCGCACGGTGGCAAACAAAAGCAACGGTCAGCAATGCTGATCAAATTATAACGATCTCGCCCCACTTCGGGGCGGCGATGCTCCTTCCCTGCATTTTATTAGCACAACCAAGCAGTAAATAAATGCATTGCATCACAGGCGTTGACACGCATGGCCACACGCCCCGTGCTCTCATGGCACATTCTCGGTGATCACAGTCTAAGCCCGTTAACTCACCACCATCTCCAGGACGGCAATCTCTCGTGAGCAATATGGTCTTTTAGGCAGATGTTACGACACTTTAATGTCATCAACAGCCTATGTCACGACACTTTAATATCATCGACAACAAGACCCGACCTCTATGCCCTCGGCATAAAGCAGGAACGGTTCCACTCAAACCGTTGCTCACTTGCCACGACATTTTAATATCATCGGCACGAGTTAAGTTTCTCCGAAGCCCGTGAATCAAACGTGCAATATTACATAACGCAGTTATGTTCAAGTTGGCTCTCAGGCCACCAAGTTGGCAAGATCACGCATCCGCCCAGTTTTCTGGGTGCACCTTTGGGTTAATCTCCAAGGCTCCCTGTTGCAATATACCACGTAGAAAACCCGAAAAACAAACAATCGCACAGAGTATTCTCCGACATTTATGCAATGCAACATCACCGATCCAGATCAACATGTCCGGGTAGGCTTCACACACCATGCATATGTTCATTCTCGAATACAGACTCTAAATAACGGGGACTTTACATATCTACCCGAAGGAACGCCTCCAACTCACCGCAAACTCGCGAGAGCGGACTTGCTATGCAAAGAAGAAGAGCTTCACATGCTCAAGAAGAGAATCATTACTCTAGCGTTCCTCTTTGGCGCCATGGGAAAGTAAGCGGATGAAAAACAGCGCACTCCCTTTGCCTCCGTAGATCCGAAGTCGGCTCGCGATTTGGAGCTTCGAAGCTCCTCCAATGGCCGGATCTAGCTTCTTCTTCTTCCTTTGCTCTCACCTCTCTCTTGACTTAGAAAGATAACCACTCAAGTAAGAATAAGGGTTTCAAAGGCCCAATCCCGGGTATATCCCAGTAGGAACAATCCCCAACCGTCGGATCCCAAAATAAGGAAACGAATGGCTACGATTCGTAGCTGAAAAAGTAAAACCTGGGCCGAACACGGCCTGACACACGCCCGTGTCCAGGGGCCGTGTCCCTCATTCGCCGTCAAAATCGACGCGCCTGGAACAACACACGGGCATCCAACACGCCGTGTTCGACCTGACACGTCCGCGTTCCAACTGACACGGCCGTGTGGTCGGCCGTGTGCCCCCATCGACACAGCCCCGAAAACAACCCGAGACTCACACGGGTTTTGGACACGCCCGTGTCCTAACCCGTGTCTACTCGAACACGCCTGGGCTCCAGACCGTGTTCACGGTCTCGACACTTCGTCGAGCGAAGTTCGTCGACTACCTGACACGGCTTTGGACACGCCCGTGTCCTAGGTCGTGTGTCTTGTCTCGACATTTCGTCGAGCAAAATTCGTCGACTCCCCGGGCCGATCGTCGACACGGGTTCGACACGCCCTGAGACACGCCCGTGTCTCAGGCCTTGTTCTCTGCTCGACGATCGTCGACTCCAAAATCGTCGACCTCTCGACCAAATCGTCGACTCCAGCCTGACACGCTCGTGTCCCAGGCCGTGTGCCTCCTGCCAGATTCCAAATCTGGCCCAAAACGTCCCCCGTCGCTCTTTTGATTTTCGGGGCGTTACATTGCATGCATAAGTTCTTATTATAGATTCTTGGTATGAATAAGAGTTCATTACTCCAACTAAAATTCTATGCATGGATTTTTTGCAATTAACTTTTGGTGGTTATTTTTGCAAGTCATGATCATTGGGGATGACTATGAGGACATCACACCATTCCTCTTAATTGACATGCTCAAACTTAATTGAGAAACATTAAATGGATGTTTGATGATGGAATGGTCTGAACACCATGAAAAAAATGGAAGCCTTACTATAGTGATGAGTGATGATCAAACTTTAGGCTTTTCATTTACATTTCATAACTTTTTTCATCCATTCAAATTGCAATTTTCAAGCTTGATTTTTTATTAAAATAATTTAGGATAGAGGCCACTTTAGAAGGGCAAACCGCGACAGTCGGCAAACACAGAGTTGTTTACTGTTTTGAAGGAAGAGAAAAGCCTATGCAACCCACATATCACATGAGGGTCTCAGGGCTTTGCAGAAGAAAGCCAGGCTACCTATAGTTTTGGACTTGGAAAACCGTCATTCAACTTTTCCCAGGTTGCATTTTTGTTGGAATGTTTAACCGGGGTCTTCCTCTTGGTTTTGAGGTTTTTGAATTTGCTTTGACCACACCAAGGTGCATCTTCTTTCAACCTTTTTTATTGTGAGCAATTCGGAAACCATTCTTCGAGTGATGGAACGTAACTTATGAGGTACCAGGAATGAAAACATAAATTTTTTTAAGCAAGCCATTAGTTGGTGTCTTCGATGAACTAGGTGTGAACTAGATAAATTCACACTGGATAAAAGACAACACTGCATGTTTAGCCAAAGCAAGAGGACGACTCCGGAACTTTTGGCGGGTAGTCAACCACTGATGTTGTTCCCCTTTTTATATCGTGTGCAAACCAAAGAATCATGGCGTGTTTGACTTCCTCATTTTTACCAGGCAATGCCACCTTGGGTAAGCACGAACGAAGCCCGTACAGACCCCAGACAACCCTCGAACTAGCGGAGCCCGTTCATGTAAGAACCCCCAAAAAATGAAAACAGTGACAATAATATTATTAATAATAACCTCGAGTGGCAATTTTGTAATTAGGGTTATAAGTTTTCCTTTTCCCATTCTAAATACTTCCCGAACCATCCCCGATATCTTTCCCCCGGTTCAAGGCCTTTCCCGCATCGTGCGCCTACTCCTGTTCCGCCGTCTCCCGATCCCAGCTTCCCCCACTGCACCCGCAACCCGTGCGCCCCGCCGGCCCCTCCGGGGCCTCTTCCTTCTCTAACTGCTGCCTCTGCTCGTTTCCCCGCCTCCTCATGCTCCACTTCACTTCCTCTGGCCGAAGGTTCAAGAAGCCACAACCCTAGGGCCGGTAACCTCCTTCCCTCCATTTCTGGAGTCTGGTATTAGTTTCTTCCCTTTCCTCAAGGCCGACATCCGCAACATCTCCCTCCGGCAGCCCTCTTCGTGATCGTTTGGGCCAAGTTTTCCGAAGGGAACTCATAGGATTTTCTCAAAACCTCCTCCACTCGGATTTTTGAGCCCAGATTTGGTCTCCTTGTCTAAGGAACTCCTTCAATTTCATTTATTCAGATTTGTCCTAAATTATTATGATAATTTTTGCATCCCAATCGATGTGATTGGGTCATTCCAGCATGTGTTCGTTGTATAATCGTCTAATCCCGAATTTATTTGTGTTTTTTGATTCCGCTCGTTGGATCTAGTGGTGAAATCTCTTCAAAATCCTCTCTGAATTAGGGTTTTTGTCACTCAAGCGCCGCTAAATCCCCGATTCTTTGTGGTATCTCCTCTCCCCTCGCTCTTGGGGGAGGTAAATTGCTAACCCACTCTTGAATTAGTTTTGTAATATAAACTGTCGATGCTAGTGTATTGGATTTTTGTCTTGTCAAATATCGAATATTGTTTGTGATTATTCTCGAGCAGCTTCAAATAGGTCCTTAAGTGTTGCTTGCGCCGCTTAGTTGTCGTCGTCAGTTTCGGCTTCAACTTAAGACAAGTGGAAAATTTTCCTCTCGCTTGCAAACTAAAAATTTAAATTCCTTGTATCTGTTTCCAAAATTATTAACTGTATCTGACAACACAAGAATCATTATCCTTTAGCGTATCATATTTTGTTAGAAGTCTCTAAAGAAAATTATGAATCACTTAGGTCCTGAGTATCTTAAGCTATCTTGAAAGGTAGAGTTTAGATGGTGCATCACCTTGTTTGCATGGTCGCGGTAAGCAGGAAGTACTCTTTTTCTATTAAGACTTGCACTTGAACTTGAGTGTGAACCATGTGCATCCACTATAAACCCCTACACATTTCATTGATTACAGCTTATGTCGTTTCCAGAATGATTATGCTAAACTCCGGAGTAGGCTAATAAATTTCAAATATTTCTACTTGATTTGGTTACTTGCCTGTTTTACTAGTTTTGTTTCAGGATAAACTGGTACTCTATTACTTTTGTTTTCCCCTGCACGTATTCTGATTTATAATTTGCTCACAGTTTATATCTTCTTTTTTGAGGCATTTTCGTTCTTGTTTTGGAATTTGTCTTAGCATTCGTGACTGTGCCGCCTACCCCCTGAGCTCAAGCTGCATTAAGTTTTCAATGTTCCTGGAGGTTTACCTTTTGTCGTTGTGTCAGGTTCTATGTATTTGGTTTCTTTTACTGTTGGATATATTTATAATGTAATAGATATGTTCAACTACTTTTGTTTGAGTCATCCACAACTGTTAGGCTTTTTTTGATGTACTGAAATTAAATATTAATAACATGTTCACTTTTTTGGTTTATTGCATTTACATTTTTACTAGAGCTGTGCGTGACATTAGATTTTATTAAGGTGTATGTGCATCAACTTTACACTAAACCTTCCTCATAAAACAATCTAGATTTCTCAAATTAATTGTTTTTAAAACTAATATTATAATTTCAAACTCCGGCCTAACAAACATGAAATTTTCTTCGCCCATAACTGGCATCACGACCCGCCCGTGCCGCACTATGATAATTGTTATTAGACAGGTCGTGACAGTTCACAACAAAATGCACCGACCATGGACAGCGCCTGTTCGCAACCAAATGCACTCTGATAAATGTTTGTTTGCGGGCTCAACCCGCTTGTCCGCGGACGAAGCTTGTTGGGATCTTCGAGTACAGGCATAGTTTTTCTTGCAACCAATCTGATATTTTGTAGTTTTTCTTGCATATTGCATGTGTCAATGATAGCAATAAATTGTAGGTAGGAATAACCCACGTAGAGGAAGGTAGGGAAGAACCGTGCGACGTCCAATCGTATGATCAGACAGTTCACAAAATTTAAAATACTGTGTTTTTTCTTTATTTTTTTAAGTAAATATGGTCGGATTTAGTGAGTCGTTGGTTCATTGATCGGCTCATAGTTCTTCCCTACCTTCCTCTACGTGGGTTATTCTTATCGAATTCGGACTCCAAGGATAGAGGCTTATTTACTGGCAAACAATACGATTGGTGATTACATTGAGTTAAATTTATCTTTGTATATATTATTTGAAAGTAACATGAACACATGATAGTTTTTTAGGTTTGATATTTGAACCTCCTTTTGAATTCAACCTCAAGCTAAAAGAGTTTACTCATCTTACCTGAAGCTGGACCTTTCCAGTGTTGAATCTGGCATTTCTAGTCCAAAGAGGTATCTCACATTTCCCATTTTCAGCTTCTGTTCAATATTATTGATTTGTTGTTGATGCTATTAAAAGAGCTCAAAACTTGTATGTATTGCTTGTGTATGTAAATACAATGAGAGAATACAAATATATAGGAGGGAGGAGTGAAGAAAACCTATACAAGATGTGGGACTAATAAGAGAAGAAGAAAATACAATAAAATGGGCTCAATAATGGGCTCTTTACATGGGCTTTTCTAACACTCCCCCGCAAGCTGGAGCGTACAAATCATATGCGTCAAGCTAGGACAAACACTGATAGAAGAGAGTACTGGAAAGAGCCTTTGTGAGGACATGCACAACTTGTTTAGTCCCCGGAACATGCTTCAGGTCAAGGTTCTTCATTTGAACATTTTCCCGGATGAAATGACAGTCAACTTCAATATGCTTTGTTCTCTCGTGGAAGACTGGATTCTTGGCTATATGTATAGCAGGCTAGCAGCTTGGCTGTCATAGAGGAGCAGAGCTGGGGAAGGGAGCTTTACACCCAGATCGGTAAGAAGACTTTCAAACCACATCAGTTCTGAAACCACTGATGTCATTGCCCGGTATTCTGCCTCAGCTCATGATCGAGCAACGACCGCTTGTTTCTTGCTTCGACAGGTAATCAAATGTCCACCAAAATATGTGCAAAAGCCACTGGTTGACCGTCGATCATCAAGGGAACCAGCACAATCAGCATCAGAATATGCCTCCAATGTTGGAGCTGAAGATGAGGTTTTGTATATCATTCCTTGACCAGGAGCCGTTTTAAGGTATCTGAGAATGTGTTCAACGGCCTGAAGATGAGATCTTCGAGGGGAATGCATATACCGACTGACAATACCAACATCGAAGGGAAATATCTGGTCTGGTTACTGTGAGGTTGATCAATTTCCCAACGAGACGACGATAGTATTCTGGATTCTGGAGTAGGAGATCTGAGTCAGATGCCTGAGCGCACAACTTGTGATTTACATCTATTGGGGTGTCAATCGGCTTACAACCTAAATAGCCTGCATTATGAAGGAGGTCGAGGTAGTACTTCCGCTGAGAGAGTACAAGACCATCTGGGCATCTGGCAACCTCAAGACTAAAGGGGCCCCAGATTTTTTGTTTGAAATACGGAGCTCAGATGTAGTTTGACCTCCTGTATTCCTTTCGAGTCGTCTGCTGTAATTATGATATCGTCAACGTATACTAACAGAAGAACCGTTCCCGTTGTTCAGTGACGAGTGAACAACGAGAAATCTGTCGAGCTCCGAGTAAAACCAACCTCCCAAAGGGCCTTACTGAACTTGTCAAACCACGCCCATGGGGATTGTTTGAGACCATACAGTGCTTTCATAAGACGACAAACCTGAGACTCCCCCGTGGTCTCAAACCCGAGAGGTTGCTGCATATAAACTGTTTCCTGGAGATCGTCATTCATAAAGGCAGTCTTAATATCCAGTTGGAGTAAGGGCCACCGACGATGGACAGTCACGGAGTTGAGGGCTCGAATGGTGTTGAGTTTGGCCACCGAAGAAAAAGTTTCTTTATAGTCGAGCTCCTGTTGTTGGGTGAAGCAACGAGCCACCAGACGAGCTTTCAACCAATCAATCGTCCCATCAGCAACATGTTTTATAACAAAGACCCACTACACCCAACCGGTTTCTGACCCGGAGGAAGGGGTATGGCAGTCCATGTCTGGTTGGCCTAGAGAGCAGTCATTTCCTCCTCCATGGCGGCCCGCCAGCCAGAATGTTGGAGCGCCTTCTGCACAAAGTTAGGAATCGAAATCGAGGAAAGAGAAGAAGAAAATGTGTGAAGGTGGGGAGAAAGGCGATGCAAGGAGACACATTTTGCCAGATTATGAGCAGTGGAGGCCGGTACCTGATCAGCAGGGCGCGGAGTAGCCGAGGTCGAGGCCGAGTGCAGTGAGGCAACAAAATCGGAAGGGCGACGAGTGTAGACACGGATAACATGCGGCCTGGAGGGAGCAGGCGACAGAGCAGGTGGGATCGGAGGCAGAGGTGTAGTAACAGGGATAACAGGTCGTGGAATGAATGACGAGAGTGGGGTAGGTGTGAGAGGAGTGGGTAAAGGAGCAGAGAAGAACGTTTGATCCTCCTGAAAGGTAATATCAGCAGAAACGGAGACCTTGCGGGTAGCGGGAGAATAATACACATAGCCTTTCTGCATACGCGAATAGCCGACGAAGATATGTTTAGCCGCCCGGGATCCAACTTGTCCGATGACGAACCCAGTCGGTGGATGTAGTAGGTGCAGCCAAAAATGCGAGGTAAGAGAGGGAAGGCCGGAGTAGAGGGAAACAGTAGGCTGAACAAAGTAGCATAGTGGAGAACGAAGGAAGGGAGACAGTTGATAAGAAAGCACGCAGCGGAGACCGCAAAGTTCCAGTAAAGTTTGGGAACATGCATTTGAAGCATGAGGGAGCGAGCAACATCTAGCAAGTGCTGGTTATTCCGTTCGGCAATGCCGTTTTGCTAGGGTGTATAAGTACATGATGTTTGATGAATAATCCCAAATTCCGAGCACAAAGCCGTAAATTCGTGGCTAGTGTATTCACGAGCATTATCGGTGCACAATGTTTTGAGGGTGGTGTGGAATTGCGTACGTGTTTCAAGGACAAAGGCCCGAAAAACACGGGGAAGCTCGGTGCGATCACGGAGTAAAGCCACGTCGTGCGAGAGTAATTATCAATAAACGTGATAAAGTAGTGATAATCAGAAATACTAGTAATTTTAAAATGACCCCACACATCTGAATGCATTAAGTCAAAAGGAGCAGTTCTCTGGGTATAATGTGTAGGAAAAGAATAGCGCGGCTGCTTGCCGAAGATACATGACTCGCACTGAAAAGGATGAAGAGAGATATCAGGAAGAGCCTGCTAGAGAACCGGGATAGGAGCATGCGCAAGACGTCGATGCCACTCACTGGAGGAGACAGAGGATAAGACGGTGGGATAGTCTTCGAGAAGGTAGAGCCCGTTCCGTAATGTGCCTTTACCAGTGATAGTCCTCGTCCGCCGATCCTGGATGAAAAATGAAGAGGATGTGAATATGACAACAATCAAGATCTTTAGTAAGGCGATCAACAGAAAGTAAATTGAACGGGGAGCTCGGAACATGAAGAGCCGAGCGAAAAGAGATTGATGGGTTGAGAGAAAGGTCAGTCGAGCCGGAGACTGGAACCGTCTCCCCATTTGCCATGGTGATACACTTCAGATGAGGAGAATCCGAGTACTGGGGTGGCCGTAGCGGGGTAATGTGATGAGTGACACCCGAGTCCACGATCCAGCGCGGACTGGTGGATAAACAAGCAGTACCTGTTTTGGAGACGAAGGCGATGGAGGCAGAGGGCGGGTTGAGCAACCCGTGGAGTTGCTGGAGCTGGAGACGAACGACCTCAAGGTCAGGAGGGGCGGCAGAGGATGTGTCAGCAGCAACAGAGGCTGTCGGACGAGGAGGATAACCATTCTTCCTGTAGCAGGTTGCCTCAAGGTGGTCGTCCTTCCGCAGTAGGAACACTTCGGCCGACCCCGACCACCGCGCCCCCGGCCCCTAGATCCCGAACGTCCACCACGAGCGGAGGTGGGTGGGGAAAGTAGGGGGAGGGGTCTGTTGAATAAGGGCCGAGGGGGAAGGCGTAGAAGTATCCGGAGGAGGTGAAACATGGAGGACCATTGAGCACACATCAGATAAGGACGGTATGGTGGAGGAAGCCAGAACCTGAGTTCAAATACTCTGAAGTTGAGGCGGAACTCGAGCCATCATTATGACAATGCAAGCGGCCTCCTTCTGAGCTCGCTGAGTTGCATGATCATTGGTAGACGGTTGATGCTGAATCCAAGCCTCAGCAAGAGTCTTGGCACGAGCGACAAAAGAGGTCATGTCTGAAGCCCCCCCAGTGTCTAGAGCCAGAATATTAGTGAGGATGTCATAGAGATGCTGAAGACTGTCTTTGCCTGAGTACAAAGAATGCAGCTCATCCCACATAGCATTGGCCGTTTCGTGATACATGGTCATCTGATAAGGTTCTCCATCCAGGTAATTGAGGAGTCATGTCTAAACACGACCATCATTTCTGAGCCAGTCGTCGGTAGGAGGAGAATGAGAAGCATGAATGAGGTAAGGCAAAAGGCACTTGGCCTAAAGAACCCGTCGAACAGAAAGAACCCAAAGGATAAAATTCTTCTTCCCAGAGAGGGAAATGGTGGTGATCCGCAGCTCATCGCGGATGTCAGCCGGATAAGTCGGGCGACCTGCAGGCGGAGTAGCCTTCTGGTCGGTGGAGTCAACGGAAGAGCCCATAGAAGCAAGAGGCAAGTCGCAGAGACTAGGGAAGAGACCGCTCCGAGAAGAGGCGAGAGACCGCCCAGCAGGCAGGTCGGGGAACTCTTGCATGACAAGGGTGCACCGAACCGGAATACACAACGGGAAGTCACAGCAACAAGAGCAGCGACCAAGTAGAGGGAGGCCGCAAGGAAGAGAAACGCCAAGAGAGAGACCGCGACCAAAATGTGGGAGAAAAAGATAGACCGCACGGTCTCAGCGAGCACACCAGCGGTCAGAGAAGAGATCTCGCATGGGTAGAACACCGAAGGCCGCGAGGAGAAAAAAACTCGAGCGGGAAGGAGAGCCCGCGCGGCAAGAAGAAGAGGAAACTGCGAGAAAGGAGAGCTCGCGCAGCAAGAAGAATAGGGAAGTGGGTAGAAACCGGGCGAGAAAGCGAACAAGATTCGACCGGCAAGAAGAAGCTCGCGAGGAGGAGAGCTCGCGCGGCAAGAAGAAGAAACCGCGAGAAAGCGAACTCGAGCGGGACGAAGAAGCCGCGAGTTGGAGAACTCCAGCGGCAAGAGGGAAACGGGTAGGCGGGTAGACTGGGCGGAGAAATAGGGAAGGCCAATCAAGCCGCGTCGAGTAGAAACAAGAGAGGGCCCACGATGGTAAGAGGGAAGAACTATAAAAGGAGAGGAGAAGAAGGTGGGGAAGGAAGGTGGAGCCACAGATCCAGAAGCGGGTAGAAACCGAGGCCGCGGTAGTTCACGAGAAGACGAAACAGGACCGCGGGTAGGAGACCGAGGCGATTAGGAAAAGGGAGACCGCGAGAAGCCGAAGGCTGGCGGTCAGAAGCCGCTGGTTGGCGGATAGAAAATTCTAACCGTCGGAGGGGACCGGAAGCCTCTGATACCATGTTGAAAGAGCTGAAAACTTGTATATATTGCTTGTGCATGTAAATACAATGAGAGAATACAAATATATAGGAGGGAGAAGGAGAGAAGAAAACCTATACAAAATGTGGGACTAAGAAGAGAAGAAGGAAATACAATAAAATGGGCCCAATAATGGTCTTTTTACATGGGCTTTTCTAACAGATGCTATCAACTTAAACTCCACCCATTCTTTCTAATACGAAGTGAAATTATTTCCTGTACTGTTATTTTTTCATGCATCATGATAGAGTTCCTTTGAAGGAAATGAAGGCGGACTAACATTCTTGTCTGGATAGTAAAGTTGGGTTTAAAGTGTGAAACTGCTTTACCTTTAGTTTTTGAGGTTGCAATTTCTTATGCCTGCAGTAAAAAGACGACCACCTGTTAGTGATAAAGTTGAGGCTAGTGCATGGTCCAATATATTGGCAATAATAAACCCTTAAAAAGGACAACCCGGTGCACAAAGCATCCCCACACAACAAGGGTCCGGGGAAGGGTCCTACCACAAGGGTGAAATGTAGGCAAACCTTACCCTGTATTTTTGCAAGATGCTGCTTCCAGGACTCGGACCCCGTGACCTCAAGGTAACACAACAACACCTCAACTTGTGCGTTAAGGCTCCCCTTCATGTGAAAACTTGTCACATGACAACACCTAAACTAGTGGGCCAAGGAAATAATAAACCCTTGATTCAACACAATTAAACTTATGCTCTCCTCTTTTGTTCATGTGAAAACAGTAGAAATCAGAAATAAACGTGAATATTCAACTCTCCCCCTCAAGTTGAGAATATATATTTTGATCATTCCCAACTTGTCAGTATTGTTCTTGAAGTTATCGTTGCTTACCCCCTTGGTGAAAACATCGGCAAGCTGATCAAATGAGCTCACAAACGGAGTGCAGATATTCCCCTTATCAAGGTGGTCTTTGATAGAGTGCCTATCAACTTCCACATGTTTGGTTCTGTCATGTTGAACTTGATTGTGTGCAATGCTGATGACTGCCTTGTTGTCACAGTAGTTAGTAATAGGTTTGTTCACCTGAAGGCCCAAATCTTGGATAATGGTTCTTAACCACAGTCCCTCAAAAACGCCTTGAGCCATAGCTCTGTATTCTGCTTCAGCACTTGAGCGAGCAACCACGTTCTACTTCTTGCTCTTCGATGAAATCAGGTTGCCTCCCACAAATGTGCAGTACCCCGTGATTGACTTTTTGTCATCTTGACTACCAGCCCAATCAGCATCAATAAATACCTCAACCTCCAACGACTGGTTAGCCTTGAACAGAATCCCACGCCCGGGTATCTTTTTGAGATATCGCAACACCTTAAAGGTTGTCTGCTGATGACGTAACGTAGGGGAGTGCATATACCGGCTTAGTACACCCACCGTATACGTGATATCCGTGCGAGTATGAGACAGATAAATGAGCCTCTCAACCAGTCGTTGGTATTTTGAGGCGTTCGCTTTCTCCCCACTAATATCAGCATCAATCTTATGATTAGCCTCAATTGGAGTGTCAATAGGAGCACACCCAAGCATCTCAGTCTCCTCCAGAAGATCAAGAGTATACTTCCTTTGGGTGATGAAGATCCCCAGCCGGGACCTCGCAACTTCAATTCCCAAAAAATATTTCAGCTTTCCCAGTTCCTTGACTTCGAATTCTTCGCCCAGTTGTTTTTTCAAGTACTTGATCTCATCCAAGTCATCTCCGGTAATGATGATGTCGTCCACGTACACAATAAGGATAGAAATCAGAGCACCCTTCCTCTTGATGAAGAGGGTATGATCAAGTCGAGCGAGTATTTGTTCGAGGCGAGCTTTGGTGGCGGGGGAGAATGGAGCGGACAACTTAAATAATTAATTACTTAATTAATTCTAGGTAAGAATTAAGTAGAATAATTAATATATTAAGAACCCCTTAAATTAATCAAAAGTAAATAATGAAATTAGGGGAGAGAGAGGGCAATTGGGAGGAAAAATAAAAAAAATATAAAACAAATGGGATGGGGGTGGCGTGTATGACTGAGACTGTCAAAAGGGGAAAAAGAGATGTGATGGTTTGGTCCAGAAGATAAGAAAAAAAAACAGAAACATGTTGTTATGAGTATAGGTGGTGTGCTGCCCGATGAAATGATGGGGCTTAATGAATATCGTGCGGAAGATGGGGCTCGTGGAAGATGGGATAAGACCACAACTTGCTCGATGAAGCGACGGTTTGATGGTACAGAGCAGTCGGCGCAGAGGTTGACAACAAACTGTTCGAGGACTGCGAATCGAGGATGGAGCATCAAGCACGATAATCCTGTTGGAGTAGAGCGCGCACAAGGGTTGTTGGCGAGGAGGCATGCTGCTGTCGACGCGATGCAGGGAGGATTGGTATGCAACTGATCGGCGAAGCAACGGCACGTTGGGTCTGGGCGGAGTGCGCACATGGGGATCGATCGTCGGGATGGAGACGATCCAGACGAAGGCTCTATGGCGGCTCTGGCTTGCGGAAATGGCAGAAATGGTGGATGCCGCGATAGCTGCAACTGACAGAGACGAAGCTACATGATCTGAAGCATTTGACTTGCGAAAAATGACAGAGGCAGGGCAGCGCTGGGGTCGACTAGAAGCAGGGCAATGCACGGGAGGTACGCTTGGTGGCTGTTGAGGGCTTGCAACTTTAGAGGAGAGGTGTTGATGTGCGTCGACGGAAGAGGACCGAGAGAATCTGATACCAATATATTAAGGACGGATGGAGTGTTACGGATCCTCCGTTAGTTATCTAGTAGTTATATCGATAGGCTTGTTTATGTTATCGAGTCGATTCTTTATGTATTGAGATGAGTAGTTATTATCGAGTCGAGTCGTAGTCTTAACGTCGTAGTATTTTTATATTCACACGTCTATTGTTGTATTTGTCATTATGTCATTATGAGTTCTAGAACCCCGACCAGTAGGGGCAAGGTGAGGATGTAAACGAAAACATGAGTCCCTGGTATGGACCTTCTTCCCACAGTGGATACAAAGATGAGGTCCACGTGAAGCTCCTACAAGCACAGAATGATCAGCAGCAGGAGTGGCTCCAAGAGCACGACGACGATTCTCATCATTGAGGAGTGTGCTGAAGGCCTCCCGAAGAGAGGGAAGTGGCTCACGATGGAGAACGTGCAAGCGAACAACATCAAACTCCATGTTGAGCCCCATAAGGAAGACGTGAACACGAAAACGATCTTTGTCTTTCTGAAGGACCAGCGCATCAGCAGTACAAGCAGGCGTAAAAGTATTGAAGATGTCCAGTTCCTGATAGAGGCGCTCAATCTCAGAATAGTAGGCAGAAACAGACATTGTGCCCTGCTTCAACTCCAGAGCACAGCGAGTGAGCTCATACACTTGCATCGAACTGCCTGCCTGAGAGTAGGTATCACGGGCCCGAGTCCAAATATCATATGCGGAGTCCAACAGCATATAACTGCGATACACCTGAGGGGACATCGAGTGAAGTAACCACGAGACAACCAGAGAATTTTCCACAGCCCATTTTTTCCATGTGGGATCGGTACGTTGTGGCTCAACGGTGGTACCATCAATAAGTCCATACAACTGGTGGCTGCGAATAGCATGCGCCCGGGACCACTCCAGATAATTCGTGTCATCCAAGACAACAATAGTGATCTTCAACGATCCATACTGGCCATGGCTCCGAGGAGGGTCGGTAGACGAACCGTTGGAACACCGGATTGAGGAGTTGTGGAGATAGTGGATTGATCGTCCATTGAGAAGAGAGATTGAAGGGCTCCAAATCAGAGAAGACGGCCTCCAACGGGTCCCCCGTAGATCATGACGCCGGAAGGAACACCGGAGGAGGTGAGCACGATGACTCTAGCTGCCCCATAGAGGACAAAACGGTCAGAGACGCGCGCGGGGGGGGGGGGGGGGGGGGGGCGGGGGCGGGGGCCGAAGGCCGGGCGGAGAAGGTTCCCCGAAGGAGCGCCGCAGAAGAGAAACGCCTTAAGAAGGTGGCAAGCGGGCTGTCGACGGCAAGCGGACTGGCGACGGCGAGCGAACGGTCGAGCTGGAGCGACAATCGGGCTGTAGCGGCGGAAGCCCTAATCCTCTGATACCAATTAGAAATCGGAAATAACTTTGCTCATGCCCTAAACCGGGCAACACACTCATATATATAGGTACACTAGCACGTTACATATCACGTGGAATACATAACTCGAAATCGAAAAATAAACGCGAATATTCAACTAAAACTCGTATAATAAAAAATTTTAATTGTCAACTTTTTTGTAATTAGAGTTGGAACTAGCTTTGAACACAAATATTCATCTTGTGTTTTTGTGACTGTTATAGACACAATGTTTGCCTCTAAATTGTTAGACCATTGTTTCCATGTTTTTTCAGTTGACCAAGTTATTAAATTTTGCTCGAGGGTTTTGTGGTGCCAAAGGAATCCCAAAATAAGGTTATGAAATTTGATTTCCATGGGCAGCCTGCAGAGCTCAAACATGGCAGTGTTGTCATTGCAGCCATTTACTAGTTGCACCAACACATCAAATCCTAGTGCAATGCTTGGTGCTGGCCTTGTTGGGAAGAGGGCCTGTGAATTAGGTTTAGAGGTATAAAATTTTGTTTTTTCATTATTAATATTTGACTGGTGTTTAGAATCTGTAGAAATGGAGAAAGCCAACCTTGTATATATGTCCACTTGGTATAAATACAAAGAATGAGTACATATATATAGATGAGAGAAAGAGAGAGAAAAGTCCTATACACAATGTGGGACTAAAGAGAGGAGAGAAAAACAATAAATGCTATACAAATGGGTCTAGTTTAAGTGGGCTTTTCAACACTCCCCCGCAAGCTGGAGCGTATAGGTCATATGCACCCAGCTTGGACAAACACTGGTAGAACAGGGTGCTTGATAAGGCCTTTGTGAGGATGTCGGCAACTTGATCAGTTCCTGGAACATGCTTCAATTCAAGTTTCTTCAATTGAACCTTCTCACGAACAAAGTGACAGTCAACTTCGATATGTTTTGTGCGCTCATGAAACACCGGATTCTTTGCGATGTGTATGGCGGCTTGACTATCACAAAATAGAACAGCAGAGGAGGGGAGTTTTACTCCTAGGTCAGTAAGGAGACTTTCAAGCCATGTGAGTTCTGAGACAACCGAGGCCATCGATCGGTATTCAGCTTCTGCAGAGGAACGGGCTACCACAGCTTGTTTCTTGCTCTTCCATGTAATAAGATGACCACCAAAATAAGTACAGAACCCACTAGTTGACCTTCGATCGTCCAGGAACCCGCATAGTCGGCATCAGAATAGGCAACCAATGCGGGAGCAGAGTCGGAGGTTTTGTAAACCAGCCCTTGACCCGGAGCTCCCTTAAGGTATCGAAGAATCCGTTCAACCTCTTGAAGATGAGAAGCCCGGGGGCATGCATGAACCGACTGACAACCCCAACTGCAAACATATATCCGGCCTCGTGACGGTTAGATAGATCAACTTTCTCACAAGGCGTCGATAGTATTCCGGGTTCGGAAGCAGCAAATCGTCATCCGAAGCATGAGCGCATAGTTTGTGATTTGCCTCCATCGGGGTACAAGCTGGCTTGCAACCAGACTGACCAGCATCTTTGAGAAGATCGAGACAGTACTTTCGTTGGGAGAGCACCAACCCGTCCGGCCGCCGGGCGATCTCGAGACCAAGGAAGTCGCGAAGTTTCCCCGGGTCTTTAGTTTGAAAAACAGTGCTCAGATGTTGTTTGACGTCTTGAATCCCCTTTGAGTCATCCCAGTGAGAAGGATGTCATCAACATAAACCAACAGAAGGACGGTGCCAGTGGCCCGGTGTCGGGTAAAAAGGGAGAAATCTGCAGAACTCTGAGTGAACCCCATGTCCCGAACCACCTTGCTAAACTTGTCAAACCACGCCGAGGGGACTGTTTGAGACCATAAATTGACTTTTTGAGAAGACATGCCCGAGAATCCCCCGTGGTCTCAAACCCGGGCGGTTGGCGCATGTAGACGGTTTCCTGAAGGTCGCCATTTAAAAAGGCATTCTTGATGTCGAGCTGATGAAGGGGCCAGTGGCGGTGTACCGCGACGGAGAGAAGAACGCGGACAGTGTTGAGCTTGGTCATCGGAGAGAAGGTTTCCTCATAGTCGAGGCCCTCCTGTTGTGTGAAGCCACGGCCACAAGACGGGCCTTCAGTCGGGCAATAGTGCCATCCGGAGCATGCTTGATGACGAACACCCATTTACACCCAACAGGGTGCTGACCGGGAGGTAAGGGAACCAAGACCCAGGTTTGGTTGGCCCAGAGGGCCGTCATTTCTTCGTCCATGGCAACCCGCCAGCCAGGATGGTGAAGCGTCTCCTGCAAAGAGTTAGAGACCGAAACAGAGGATAATGAGGTGGCAAAGTGAAGAAGAGAGGGAGAGAGGCGATGGAGAGAGACGTAATTCGTCATTGGATGAGCGGTAGAGACGGGAGCCGGAGCAGCAGGGAGCAGAGCACCAGAGGGCGAAGCCGACTGCAGAGGGGCAACGGGATGAGGAGAGCGACGAGAATAGACCCGGATAACCGGGGGTGGTGGACGGACAGGAGGTAGGGAAGGCAGAGAGGATGAGGAGTGAGGAGCAGGAATGACAGGACGAACGACGGGAGCTGTACTCAGAGCGACATCGAGAGCAGGGAAGAATGGAATATCTTCACGAAAAGTCACGTCAGCCGAGACAGTAACCTTGCGGGTAGCAGGCGAATAACAGACATAACCCTTCTGAGTGCGCGAGTACCCCACAAAGATATGCTTGGTGGCACGAGGGTCCAATTTGTCTGTGGAGGGACCGAGGTGGTGAACGTAGCAGGTACACCCAAACACCCGGGAGGAACGGGAAAAGGCGGAGTTGTGGGAAAGAGGAGGCTGAAGGGAGTGGCATACTGGAGGACGGAGGACGGAAGACGGGAGACGGTTGATGAGGAAGCAAGCCGTGGAGAGCGCGTAGTTCCAGTATGGTTTGGGAACCTACATTTGAAGCATAAGGAGCGAGCGACATCAAGAAGGTGACGATTCTTGCGCTCGGCGACACCATTCTGTTGTGGAGTGTACGGACACGAGGTTTGGTGAAGAATGCCGAACTCAGAGCAGAGAGTGGCAAAGGTATGGCTGGTGTACTCCCGCGCATTGTCAGTACGAATAGTGCGAATAGGCGCAGAGAACTGAGTGCGAGTCTCAAGTATGAAAGCCCGGAATACGCGGGGAAGTTCAGAGCGATCCCGAAGGAGATATAACCACGTCATGCGAGAGTAATCATCAATAAAAGTAAGAAAATACCGATAGCCAGAAATACTAGTAAATTTGTACGGACCCCATATATCGGAGTGTACTAAAATAAAAGGAGCGGAGCTCCGAGTACAATGAGGAGGGAACGATGAACGGGGCTGTTTGCCCAAAATACACGTGTCGCAGCGAAAAGCAGGAGAGTAACATCAGGAAGAGCCTTCCGGAGGACTGGAAGAGGAGCATGTCCCAGACGGCGATGCCAATCCGAAGAGGAGATAGATGCGAGGACAGTGGGAGAGTCGTCAAGAAGGTAGAGCTCATTCTGCAGTCGTCCTCTACCAATGATAGTCCGCGTCTGCTGATCCTGTATGAGAAAAGAAGAAGTAAATGTCACGGAGTAATTAGAATCAGTAGTAAGGCGACCAACAGACAGTAAATTGAAAGGAGAGCCCGGAACATGTAGAGCCGAGCGCAGGAGGAGGAGAGAAGAGGTGAGGGAAATATCAGCACATCCAGAGACTGGAACGATGCCCATTAGCGACAGTAATGTACTTCGGGTGAGGTGAAGACAAGTACTGAGGTGGCCGAACAGAGGTGATATGATGAGTGGCACCAGAATCAAGGATCCAGCGCGTACCAGAGGATAGGCAGGCGATACCTTCATTGGAGATAGAGGCAGCAGAGGCAACCGAGGCAGGCGGACGGCTGAGCAGGCCATGAAGATGCTGGAGCTGAAGATGAACCTCGTCGAGATCAGTACGAGGGGAAGCAGAGTCGGTAGTAGCAGCAGAGGCTTGCGGACGAGGAGGTCGGCCATGTTTGCGATAGCATGTGGCCTCAAGATGTCCATCTTGACCGCAGAACGAGCACTTAGGCCTAGACCGGCCACCGCGACCCCGGCCGCGAGAGTCAGAGCGGCCACCACAGGCAGAAAAGGGAAGAGGCAATAAGGGAGCTGGTGCCTATTGAACAAGGGTCGGAGAAGGAAGTCCGGGCACATCCGGAGGCGGGGAGACTTTGAGAAGCATGGAGCATACATCGGAAAAAAATGGTGTAACGGTAGAGGAGAGGATGTGAGCCCGGACACTGTGAAGATGAGGTGGTACCCGGGCCATCATCATGGCGATACCCACAGCTTCTTTTTGGGTACGTTGAGCAGCAAGATCTAAAGTTGGAGGCTGATGCTGGATCCAAGCCTCAACCAGAGACCGGGCCTGAGCAACAAAGGACGTCAGGTCGGTTGCGCCACTGCTATCAAGGGCCTGGAGAGCAGTGATGATATCATATAGATGGTGGAGACTATACTTGCCAGAGTAGAGGGTGTGGAGCTCGTCCCACATGCCTTTGGCCGTCTCATGATACATGGTCAGGCGATAAGATTCGCCATCAAGAGAGTTGAGAAGCCAAGTCTGCACACGCCATCATTGCGTAACCATTCCTCAGTAGGGATACCGATAACAGTCTGAGTCAAGTGATGAAGGAACTCCTTTGACTGAAGGACACGGCGAACCGAGTGTGCCCATTCCACAAAGTTCTTCTTGCCAGTGAGAGAAATTGTAGTGATCCGAAGCTCGTCGCGGACTTCCTGGAGAGAGGTCGGGCGTTCAGGAGGAGGAACTGTCGTGCCGACAGAGTCCGCAGATGTAGACATGGGGGCGACCTGGAGGAGAGGAAGCGGAAAGACAGCGGACTGGATGAGGCCGCGGCGAGCTGGAGGAGGCCGCGGCGAGCTGGAGGAGTCCGCGGCGGACTGGAGGAGGCAGCGGCGGACTGGAGGAGGCCGCGGTGTGCACAGAGACGCTCGGCAAGGAGCGGGCTAGGTGAGGCCGCGGCGGACTGGAGGAGGCCGCGGTGAGCACAGAGACGCTCAGCAAGGAGCGGGCTAAGAGAGGCCGCGGCGGATTGAAGAGGCCGAGGCGGGCTGGATCAGACCGCGGCGGGCTGGATCAGACCGCGGCGGACTGGATCAGACCGCGGCGGACTGTAGCGAGCTGAGAAGAGGGGACAAGCCGGGGAGCACGGCACGACGCGGGAACAAGAGAGCGACCGCAGCGGGCTGGACCAGTCCGCAAGACTGAAAGAACGCAGAGAGGCGAGCCCGCGGCGGACAGGGAAAAGAACTTGGCCTCCTGAAGAGGAAGGAGAGCAGGCGCAGGCAGGAGAGAAGTGTGGACAGAAGGATGCCGCCGCGCTTACGGCGGACGACAGAGACCAAGAAGAGGAGGCGAATACCGAGTTCGCAGCGGACAGAAGGAGACCGCGGAGCTAGGGATCGAGTTCGCCGAGGTCGCGCCGGACAAGAAGAGGCCGCAGCGGACTAGGGGAAGCAGTGGACCCCATAGGATCCGAGAGAGGGCTATAAAGGGGGGGCCAGAGGAGGAAGGAAGAGGAGGGAAGAGGAGTGGTTCCACGGGATGAGAGGAAGCCGTCTGGACAAGGGAGGCCGCAGGGGTGATGCGACTAGGAGGCGCGGACACACACACGCAGGCCGCAGAGACCGCAGGCCGCAGGGCGGATAGGAAAGGGAGTCCGCAACCTGACTCTGATACCATGTAGAAATGGAGAAAGCCAACCTTGTATATATGTCCACTTGGTATAAATACAAAGAATGAGTACATATATATAGATGAGAGAAAGAGAGAGAAAAGTCCTATACACAATGTGGGACTAAAGAGAGGAGAGAAAAACAATAAATGCTATACAAATGGGCCTAGTTTAAGTGGGCTTTTCCAACAGAATCAAAAAACTTTTAGGCTATATATCCTCTAGTACACTACTCATAACTTTACTGCTAAATATAATTATTATCACATAAATATTTCTTTCTATCTCTAATTGTTTTTATGCTAATGGAAATCATTTTGCCTAATATTTGCATGAAAAAACTGTATCTTTTCCCCTTGTTGTCCTTTTTTTTCCTTTTGTTATCCTTCCTGCTCTTGGATGTTCGTTGGCATTAAATGTATGTTAAGCTATTATGGATCAAGACCAGCCTTGCCCCAGTTCTAGTGTTGTTACCAAGTATTTACTCAAAAGGTAAAAGGACATTTAAATATTTGTAGAAGCTCTTGTAATGCATTTCTCTCCAAGGGTGCTGATATGTATGTAACATAAACTCTGTTATTGAGAATTGGATAGATGTTATTATGATATTGATGATTACTTTTTGAGGGATTTTGTATTATAGTGGACTCCAACAATATTTGTATCAACACGATTTTCATATTGTAGGATATTTTTGTACTACATGTATTGGAAATTTTGGGGATCTTGACGAGTCTATTGCTACTTCAATTTCAAAAAATGGTAGCATGCCCTCTAGTCTTCGCTTGTTTTTCCTCCTTTACCCAATTAAAATTGTTTAATTTGTTTGCACATCTCTTTGTAATCATCTATTTTTGTTTTTATCATTGCTAGACATTGTTGGTGTTTCTGCGTTGTCTGGAAATCGGAAGAGCTCATTCTTTGACCGAGCGAACTATCTGGCCTCACCTCCATCTGGGGTAGCATATGCTCTTGCTGACACAGTAAGATTTAACTATTGCTCTTTTGTGCACGTTCCATTAACTGAAGATTAAAATGTTGGTATTTTGTGACTCAATTGGTTACTAAATTTGAATATACTATAATCTTCTATGTGCTTTGAGATAATAATCAAGATCATTTCATAGCATTCATTTTTCCTAATTTTTGTCTAGTTATTTCAATTTGTTACTAAAATGGGAAATTTATGAGTACTTTAATTTGATTCTTTATGGGGTTTGTGCAATCACAATGGTTCAAGCTATCTCGAGATTGCTTTTGCCTCGTGATTTGGTATCGTATTCAAGGCCTTTTCAACCTCATTATTGTTTCTCGTGATTCCTTTGCCAGTGATCTCGGAATTAGATCAACTGAAGGGTTAATCAGATCAAGGATTGTTATTTGGGCTTAAGATCATGATGAAATTAAGGGGATGGATATTTTTGATTTTACTGATTTAATTTATTTGCCAAGATTGCCAATAATGGGGATACCTAGATACCATTAAATTTGAATTCTGATTGTTGAACGAACACCTGATAATTAAATTGGGGATGCATGGAATCTACATTGTTGGATGGGGATTTGATGGGGATCATACTTGTAGGGCGTGCCAACCCTCTCGGAGCCTGTTCGGGTTTACACTCATATGAGGAGTTGAGATCGATGTATGGATGATCCGAGTCTGCAGTTGCGTTTGGAGCGACAATTGTACATTTCCTATGGATTTTCATATTTCCCGTATGCTATTTACCTACCTTTTATGTGTATTTAGTGATGGTCAATGATAGACATTTGTTGCTTTCTTTTTATCCTATAAATATAGTAGTTAGATTTGAAATTCAGGGTATTACAGAATTTTGAGAACCTAAATATCAAAGCCTAGGCCTGCCACTCCCCTTGTAACCACCAGCCATTCCCTTCCCTCCTGCACTCCAAGCCACTAGAAACCACTCCAAGGGTCGTCCAATCATCTCAACCTCTCCTCCACCCCCACACAAATAGCTACCTACAAACGCAACCATAACCAAAAACCACCATAACAGCATGCAACCGTCGTAATTCCCCTTGTGTGAAGGTTACAATGGAAATGCTGGACGGGGCAGGCCGCTGTAGGGAGCTTGAGGTTCTAGACTATACTGGGAGCCTGACAGCTGCAGGCATTGGAATTTTGGGTGCAGGAATGGGAATTTTGGGTGCAGGAATAGGAATTTTGGGTGCAAGAATTCGAATTCTGGGTGCTGGAATGGGTGACCTGGGCAGCTGGACTAGGAGATCCAAGCTGCAGAGAGTTACTACTGCAGAGAGAAAGGAGTGGGGGTGGGTGGGTGGGTGGGGGGGGGGGGTCGGTGTGGCGGTTCATTTGGGAAGTGGGCTGCTGTTGCGAGGGAAGTGGGGTTGGTTAAGACACGTGAATAGGGGGGATAGTGGGGGAATTAGGTTGTTGTTGTTGTGGGGAAAATGGGGCTGATTAGTCGGCTGCTATTATGGGGAAAACGTGGTTGGTTTGGGAGTAATGGGGCTGATTTGGATATAATGAGAGGTTATGAATGAAGTAACGGAGTAGTGGGGTTAGTGGGAGGTAGTTATGGTGGTTATTGGGTGGTGGGGTGGATGGCTGGCCTGTGGTGAACGCCGGATGCGAACGGAGATGGTCGTCGGAGAGGCGCACGGTTTTGGTGGTAGTTACCGGAGGTGTTTTTCGGCGTTCACTGGAAAACTGAAAATGGTGGGATTGATAAGGGGATTGGAGAAGGATCACCGGAAGTGGTTTTCCGGATATCACTGAAGGTGGATGGGAGGGGATTTTGGGGGTGTTTGTGGGTTGTTTTTTTGGGGTGTTTGGAGGAGTGGAATTGAGGAGGTGGTCGACTGTGTGGAGGGAGGTGTTTCCACGGCAAGGGGGGAGGTGGAGGGAGTGTTGTTGCCAGAAAATGTGGAGGAAAAAGGGTGGCCTCCCAGGGAGGGAGGAGGATAAATTCAATCTTCAACACTTGGGTTCCAGCTTCGTCACTGGGTGATCAAAAATTGACGCTTCTTTTCACTCAAATTTCAATGTCTCTAATGAGGGCCCTCACCCTCAATATATGGACACTAGGGTGGACAAAGAATGGTCATGATTCGTCGTTCGTGTGTGATTTTCAAAATAAATAAAATACAACTTGAAATAAAAAACCAAAGTAACTAATTCTAAGTTTGGTGATTCGCATAAAATGGATGGCTCTGACCATCGTGCTGGTTGATGCATGTCCCGATCCCCATCAATTTCCCCTGCCCTAAAAGCATCCAACTCCGTGAATGAAGTGGGCGTGTTCTCGTCTGAATGCGAGGTGAATCCCTCAAACTCTGATGGTGTCATGAACTTGTATGTCGTTGAAGCTAATGCTGACGATGGAACTAAGGATGGTACTGCTGAAGCCGACGACGATTCTGTAGATGGTTGCAGCTGCTAAAGGAGTTGTTGTGTAAGATGTCAGAGTCGGAGTAGTGAACATCGATGTTGAAGAAGTATTGTTATCGTCAACGCCACAGACTTTATGGTGTTGTTGTGGAAGAAGCTAAGTGATTCTTGTGCCGAAGAATGTGTTACTCCAGTGGAAGAATTTATATGATCATCGGTGTCGAACACTGGAGTGGAGTTGTAGTGTAGTAGATGAAGCGAGGGGGATGTACTGAGGTCGCAGGTTAAAATTGGGGTTGTAATGAGGTAGAAATGACAACTGTGGTTCTAGTGAAGTAGTGGGGCGAATGTTGGGGCTGAGGAGCTAAAGTGGCGGAAGTTGAAAGATACATGTCGTCATTAGCTCAAAGGATGGAGTGTCAAATATTCCATGTTAAATACATGTGAAATTCTCATACTTAGCATAATATTTAGTCCATAATCATTTGTTCCAATTCTTTTGATAATCGTGTAAGGACTCATTCGCTTAACATTTAATTTTCGACCAATTTCTTTGGGGAACCTCTCAGCACATATATCGATCAACACTTGTTCTCTTATTTGTAGATTTGCAATCTCATGTCGTTATACACATAAGATTATTAAATAATTTTATTACAGTACTCTTACGTCAGTTGACTCATGCATGTTATACAATGACAATGAATGATGGTCAACATACATAACATATTCATCGTAGAGGCTCTACATCCCTTCAGGTTTTGTTCCAGAGAGGCACATGATCAGGGGGTTCAGTGGGTGTTGTGTAAAAAACACATCGTGTGTGCGATGATCATTTAAATAAACACTAGAAATGTCAGCACTAATAATGATGGAATCGATCCCAAGATCATCGAGAGAACTCTCGCTCTCGACTAACTCAAAGATAGTGGACACATCCATAAATAGTGGTGGTGTTATCTGGAGGCTCTCTTGTGGGGCGTAGTAATACTAAAGAAATACTAATCGAATATAAAATAAACATCCAGATGACTATGATACTTTGGCACTGAGTTTCCTCTCTATGGTGTGTAGATTGCCTCGATAAGTGATAATTCATCGAGTGGCTCCCTGGGTATGTTATAATAAATGTCATTGTAGTTGCGATGAATACTGAAATAGAGTCATGATATAGTGTAAATGTCCTCCGTGACAGATGATGAAACCAATACATGGTCAATACTAAACTCTGATTCATACCATTGATATGATTCATCACTACCTCGTCGTGAAGCTCTTGAAGATAAGTGCTCAAGGTGATGAGTCATTGGTCAAAGCAGTATTTAAGTCAACACAACGGGTAGGGGAAGGATATGTAGCTATGAGATCATTAGGTCGCTCATGTTCATCCCCATTCGGGGTCACGTTGACGGGGTCATGCTTAAGTGGAGGGCCATTCAACGGACACTGAACATCATTGGAGAAATTTATATTGGATGTCTCATCTTTTTTGTCTATGTGACAGGTAGATATTGTATAACCCGTAATTCATCGAGATCAAAATGGCCTAAGAAGATGCCTATTCGCAGACCTCGCCACGAGCAGGGGCGAGCTTGGGCAACCAGAGGCGAGCTTGGGCGAGCAAGGACGGGCAAAGGCGTGCAAGGACGAGCATGGGAGAGTAACTCGCTAGTACGTGCGAGCATCCAAGACTGTCAGAAAACAGGTTTCAGCAACCATAGCCGCCAGGGCACGCCGCCGCCAGGGCGCCGCCGCCGCCAGGGCAGGGGCTCCATAGCTGTTATGGGTCTGGTTATAAATAACCCCCACCCCCTCTTGGATTTGTCTATAAATAGGACTCCAAAGTTACCATAAATGGGACCTTTGTCTTAGCATTGCGGGCAGCCATCATGGTGGGCATCCAGCATGGCAGACAAGTGCATTGAGGGCAGCCATCATTGCGGGCATCCAGCATGGCAGACAGCGAGCATGGCGGGCATCCAGCATGGCAGACAGCGAGCATGGAGGGCATCCAGTATGGCAGACAGCGAGCATGGAGGGCATGCAACATAGCAGAAAGCGAGCATGGAGGGAGAGCATCCAGCATGGCAGACAGCAAGCATGGAGGGTAGCCATCATGGAGGGCATCCAGCTTGGCAAGCAGCGAGCATGGGGGGCAGCCATCATGGTGGGCATCCAGCATGGCAGGCAGCGAGCATGGCAGGCATTGAGTATGGCAGATAGCTATCATGGTGGGCATCCAACATCGAAGACAGCGAGCATGGAGGAAAGCCCTTATGGCGGGCATCCAGCATGGCAGACATCCAACATGGCAGACAACGAGCATGGCAGGCCGCGAGCATGGCGGGCTAACATCATGGTGGGCATCCATCATGGCGGGCAGCCAGTATGGCAGACAACGAGCTTGACGGACAGTAAACTTAGCATTGTCTGTAACATAGCGGCCAGCGAGCATGACAAGCTTCCCTCACATACTCCGCCACTGGACCAGAAGTCAACAAGTCAATACAGAAGTTAGAGTCAACGTTCAAGACAGTTGAAGGCATGGACGAGTGTGACTAGCTCCTCTCGCATACTCTTCAGGTAGGCGACTCGGACAGCTACTCGCCCAAGTGGGCAAGCTCCACTGGTAGTCGCATGGCCGACAAGTTCTATAAATAAGTCCCCCACCCCTTGGTTTTCTTAAAAATAGGATCTCAGAGGTACAAGGATATGAACCACGAAATCTCGCAAAAGATCTCGACCACCCCTTTTTTTAGACTTTCAACTGGCTTTTAGATCCTGCTACCAAGGACTTGAGTCGCGAGATAGTGATCATCCCCTTGATAGCCATCTAGACATAGTCGCTAGCTAGTGTCCACTGTGTACCCTGCTCGACCATCTTTGGTTTTGGAGGGGAAGCTTCTTCTAAGCATCCAGGTACGTGGTGGAACCTCCCTGTCACAACACCCGGGGTCTTTCTAGTTTTTCCTTCTGTTTCTGTGTTCCAGTCTGCTAAGCCGTCGAGCCCGACCGCTGGACCGACAACCTTAGTCTGCATTGATCCAAATTTTTGGAGTAGGGATTTTCCCGCCTTCAACACTATGGTGCGATAAGCGTGGATTGTATCCAAGGAAGAAAGTTTTGCGAGTAGGCGAGATGACAGACACCAACGAGAATAGAGAGATAGTCGGCAACTCGACAAGTGGAGGCCATTATGTGGCAATGTCGGTCTTCGAGGATTTCGTGCGGAGGAAGGAGTGAACCTTGCGAGCAGTGTTGAATCCTCAAGCGAGTTCCAAATGGCGGCATCGTCCGGTGAATTCCAGATGGCGACATCCTCGAGCGAGTTCCAGATAGCGACATTCTCGAGCGAGTTCCAAATGGCGGAATCCTCGAACGAGTTCCAGATGGCGACATACTCAGGTGAGTTCCAAATTGCAGCATTCTCGAGCGAGTTCCAGATGGCTGCATCCTCGAGCGAGTTCCCGATAGCGACATCCTCGAAGAGTTCCCGATGGCGGTATCCTCGAGCGAGCTTCAAATGGCTTCATCCTCAGGTGAGTTTTAGATGGCGGCTTCCTCGATCGAGTTCCAGATGGGGCATATTCGATCGAGTTCCAGATAGCGTCACTGGGGCTTTTTTGGGCTAATAACGCCATATTTACTGTTTCATATTAATATAGTATAATAAACAAGCCCAAATGCGTAAACCTGTTCCCCAATGGATAGATAATTTCGAGCTTTTTTAAATGAGTTTTTTTGGGCGGAAAATGGACAACCGGAACAAAAGATATGGTCATATTTATTGAGCCATATTTATTGTGTCATTTTTCGTTGGCCATATTTATTGAGCCATATTTACAGAGGCATATTTATTTTTGTCATATTTATTACGCCATATTTATGTAGTGTTAAACGAGCTCGAAACGGTAAACCTGTTTCCCAAAGATAGATTTATCCGAGTTTTTTGAAATGTGTTTTTCGGGATGAATATATACAACAAGATTAAAAATAATTGCTATATTTATTGGGGAATATTTATTGTGTCTAATTTATTGAGTCATTATGATTGAGTCATATTTCATGAGTCATCTTTATTGACACATAATTATTTAACTATATTTCTTGAAGCATTTTCATTAGAGATATTTAATAAGACATTTTTATTGAGCCATATTTATTACGCAATTTTATTGAGAAATATTTATTGCAGCATTTTTATTTTGAAGTATTTATTATAACATATTTATTGAGTGTTGAACAAGCCGAGGGGTAAAAATACTATGTCCAATGGATAAATCATTCAGATGTTTTTCAATGAATTTTTTCGGACTAAAAATGGATAACTGGAACAAAAGTTATGGTCATATTTATTGAATCACATTTATTGCGCCATATTTCATTGTCTAAATTTATTGAGCCATATTTACTGAGACATATTTATTTGTGTCATATTAATTACGTCATATTTATATAGGGTTAAATGAGCCTGAACGAGATTTACCACTGGAAAACTGAAAATGGTGGGATTGATAAGGGGATTGGAGAAGGATCACCGGAAGTGGTTTTCCGGAGATCACTGAAGGTGGATGGGAGGGGATTTTGGGGGTGTTTGTGGGTTGTTTTTTTGGGGTGTTTGGAGGAGTGGAATTGAGGAGGTGGTCGACTGTGTGGAGGGAGGTGTTTCCACGGCAAGGGGGGAGGTGGAGGGAGTGTTGCCAGAAAATAGTGGAGGAAAAAGGGTGGCCTCCAAGGGGAGGGGAGAGGATAAATTCAATCTTCAACACTTGGGTTCCAGCTTCGTCACTGGGTGATCAAAAATTGACGCTTCTTTTCACTCAAATTTCAATGTCTCTAAATGAGGGCCCTCACCCTCAATATATGGACACTAGGGTGGACAAAGAATGGTCATGATTCGTCGTTCGTTGTGATTTTCAAAATAAATAAAATACAACTTGAAATAAAAAACACAAAGAATAACTAATTCTAAGTTTGGTGATTCGCATAAAATGGATGGCTCTGACCATCGTGCAGGTTGATGCATGTCCCGATCCCCATCAATTTCCCCTGCCCTGAAAGCATCCAACTCCGTGAATGAAGATGGGCGTGATCTCGTCTGAATGCGAGGTGAATCCCTCAAACTCTGATGGTGTCATGAACTTGTATGTCGTTGAAGCTAATGCTGACGATGGAACTAAGGATGGTACTGCTGAAGCGACGACGGTTCTGTAGATGGTGGCAGCTGCTAAAGGAGTTGTTGTGTAAGATGTCAGAGTCGGAGTAGTGAACATCGATGTTGAAGAAGGTATTGTTATCGTCAACGCCACAGACTTTATGGTGTTGTTGTGAAGAAGCTAAGATGATTCTTGTGCCGAAGAATGTGTTACTCCAGTGGAAGTAGTTATATGATCAATCGGTGTCGAACACTTGAGTTGTAGTGTAGTAGATGAAGCGAGGGGGTGTACTGAGGTCGCAGGTTTAAATTGGGGTTGTAATGAGGTAGAAATGACAACTGTGGTTCTAGTGAAGTAGTTGGGCGAATGTTGGGGCTGAGGAGCTAAAGTGGCGGAAGTTGAAAGATACATGTCGTCATGTAGCTCAAAGGATGGAGTCAAATATTCCATGTTAAATACATGTGAAATTCTCATACTCAGCATAATATTTAGTCCATAATCATTTGTTCCAATTCTTTTGATAATCGTGTAAGGACTCATTCGCTTAACATTTAATTTTCGACCAATTTCTTTGGGGAACCTCTCAGCACATATATCGATCAACACTTGTTCTCTTATTTGTAGATTTGCAATCTCATGTCGTTATACACATAAGATTTATAAATAATTTTATTACAAGTACTCTTACGTCAGATAGACTCATGCATGATATACAATGACAATGAATGATGGTCAACATACATAACATATCTCCTACGTAGAGGCTCTACATCCTTCAGGTTTTGTTCCAGAGAGGCACATGATCAGGGGGTTCAGTGGGGTGTTGTGTAAAAAAACACATCGTGTGTGCGATGATCATTTAAATAAACACTAGAAATGTCAGCACTAATAATGATGGAATCGATCCCAAGATCATCGAGAGAACTCTCACTCTCGACTAACTCAAAGATAGTGGACACATCCATAAATAGTGGTGGTTTATCTGGAGGCTCTCTTGGTGGGGCGTAGAAAATACTAAAGAAATACTAATCGAATATAAAATAAACATCCAGATGACTATGATAATTTGGCACTGAGTTTCCTCTCTATGGTGTGTAGATTGCCTCGATAAGTGATAATTCATCGAGTGGCTCCCTGGGTAAGTTATAATAAATGTCATTGTAGTTGCGATGAATACTGAAATAGAGTCATGATATAGTGTAATGTCCTCCGTGACAGATGATGAAACCAATTACATGGTCAATACTAAAACTCCTGATTCATACCATTGATATGATTCATCACTACCTCGTCGTGAAGCTTTGAAGAATAAGTGCTCAAGGTGAGTCGTTGGTCAAAGCAGTATTTAAGTCAACACAACGGGTAGGGGAAGGATATGTAGCTATGAGATCATTAGGTCGCTCATGTTCATCCCCATTCGGGGTCACGTTGACGGGGTCATGCTTAAGTGGAGGGCCATTCAACGGACACTGAACATCATTGGAGAAATTTATATTGGATGTCTCATCTTTTTTGTCTATGTGACAGGTAGATATTGTATAACTCGTAGTTCATCGAGATCAAAATGGCCTAAGAAGATGCCTATTCGCAGACCTCGCCACGAGCAGGGGCGAGCTTGGGCAACCAGAGGCGAGCTTGGGCGAGCAAGGACGGGCAAAGGCTTGCAAGGACGAGCATGGGAGAGTAACTGCTTGTACGTGCGAGCATCCAAAGACTGTTAGAAAACAGGTTTCAGCAACCATAGCCGCCAGGGCACCGCCGCCGCCAGGGCGCCGCCGCCGCCAGGGCAGGGGCTCCATAGCTGTTATGGGTCTGGTTATAAATACCCCCACCCCCTCTTGGATTTGTCTATAATAGGACTCCAAAGTTACCATAAATGGGACCTTTGTCTTAGCATTGCGGGCAGCCATCATGGAGGGCATCCAGCATGGCAGACAACGTGCATTGAGGGCAGCCATCATTGAGGTCATCCAGCATGGCAGACAGCGAGCATGGCGGGCATCCAGTATGGCAGACAGCGAGCATGGAGGGCATCCAGTATGGCAGACAGCGAGCATGGAGGGCATGCAACATAGCAGAAAGCGAGCATGGAGGGAGAGCATCCAGCATGGCAGACAGCAAGCATGGAGGGTAGCCATCATGGAGGGCATCCAGCTTGGTAGGCAGCGAGCATGGCGGGCAGCCATCATGGTGGGCATCCAGCATGGCAGGCAGCGAGCATGGCAGGCATTGAGTATGGCAGATAGCTATCATGGTGGCATCCAACATCGAAGACAGCGAGCATGGAGGAAAGCCCTTATGGCGGGCATCCAGCATGGCAGACATCCATCCACATGGCAGACAACGAGCATGGCAGGCCGCGAGCATGGCGGGCTAACATCATGGTGGGCATCCATCATGGCGGGCAGCCAGTATGGCAGACAACGAGCTTGACGGACAGTAAACTTAGCATGTCTGTACATAGCGGCCAGCGAGCATGACAAGCTTTCCTCACATACTCCGCCACTGGACCAGAAGTCAAAGTCAACAAGTCAATACAGAAGTCAGAGTCAACGTTCAAGATAGTTGAAGGCCCATGGACGAGTATGACTAGCTCCTCTCGCATACTCGTCAGGTAGGCGACTCGGACAGCTACTCGCCCAAGTGGGCAAGCTCCACTGGTAGTCGCATGGCCGACAAGTTCTACAAATAAGTCCCCCACCCCTTGGTTTTCTTATAAATAGGATCCCAGAGGTACAAGGATATGAACCACGAAATCTCGCAAAAGATCTCGACCACCCCATTTTTTGGACTTTCAACTGGCTTTTAGATCCTGCTACCAAGGACTTGAGTCGCGAGATAGTGATCATCCCCTTGATAGCCATCTAGACATAGTCGCTAGCTAGTGTCCACTGTGTACCCTGCTCGACCATCTTTGGTTTTGGAGGGGAAGCTTCTTCTAAGCATCCAGGTACGTGGTGGAACCTCCATGTCACAACACCCGGGGTCTTTCTAGTTTTTCCTTCTGTTTCTGTGTTCCAGTCTGCTAAGCCGTCGAGCCCGACCGCTGGACCGACAACCTTAGTCTGCATTGATCCAAATTTTTGGAGTAGGGATTTTCCCGCCTTCAACACTATGGTGCGATAAGCGTGGATTGTATCCGAGGAAGAAAGTTTTGCGAGTAGGCGAGATGACAGACACAACGAGAATAGAGAGATAGTCGGCAACTCGACAAGTGGAGGCAATTATGTGGCAATGTCGGTCTTCGGGATTTCGTGCGGAGGAAGGACGTGAACCTTGCGAGCAGTGTTGAATCCTCAAGCAAGTTCCAAACGGCGGCATCGTCCGGTGAATTCCAGATGGCGACATCTCGAGCGAGTTCCAGATAGCGACATTCTCGAGCGAGTTCCAAATGGCGGATCCTCGAACGAGTTCCAGATGGCGACATACTCAGCTGAGTTCCAAATTGCAGCATTCTCGAGCGAGTTCCAGATGGCTGCATCCTCGAGCGAGTTCCCGATAGCGACATCCTCGAGCGAGTTCCCGATGGCGGTATCCTCGAGCGAGCTTCAAATGGCTTCATCCTCAGGTGAGTTTTAGATGGCGGCTTCCTCGATCGAGTTCCAGATGGGGCATATTCGATCGAGTTCCAGATAGCGCCACTGGGGCTTTTTTGGGCTAATAACGCCATATTTACTGTTTCATATTAATATAGTAATAAACAAGCCCAATGCGTAAACCTGTTCCCCAATGGATAGATAATTTCGAGCTTTTTTAAATGAGTTTTTTGGGCGGAAAATGGACAACCGGAACAAAAGATATGGTCATATTTATTGAGCCCTATTTATTGTGTCATTTTTCGTTGGCCATATTTATTGAGCCATATTTACAGAGGCATATTTATTTTTGTCATATTTATTACGCCATATTTATGTAGTGTTAAACGAGTAGCGAACCGTTAGGTAAACATGTTTCCCAAAGATAGATTTATTCGAGTTTTTTTGAAATGTGTTTTTCAGGATGAATATATACAACAAGATTAAAAATAATTGCTATATTTATTGGGGAATATTTATTGTGTCTAATTTATTGAGTCATTATGATTGAGTCATATTTCAGGAGTCATCTTTATTGACACATAATTATTTAACTATATTTCTTGAAGCATTTTCATTAGAGATATTTAATAAGACATTTTTATTGAGCCATATTTATTACGCCAATTTTATTGAGAAATATTTATTGCAGCATTTTTATTTTGAAGTATTTATTATAACATATTTATTGAGTGTTGAACAAGCCCGAGCGGGGGTAAAACTATTGCCCAATGGATAAATCATTCAGATTTTTTCAATGAATTTTTTCGGACTAAAAATGGATAACTGGAACAAAAGTTATGGTCATATTTTTGAATCACATTTATTGCGCCATATTTCATTGTCTAAATTTATTGAGCCATATTTACTGAGACATATTTATTTGTGTCATATAATTACGTCATATTTATATAGGGTTAAATGAGCCTGAACGAGATTTACCACTGGAAAACTGAAAATGGTGGGATTGATAAGGGGATTGGAGAAGGATCACCGGAAGTGGTTTTCCGGATATCACTGAAGGTGGATGGGGGGGATTTTGGGGGTGTTTGTGGGTTCTTTTTTTGGGGTGTTTGGAGGAGTGGGAATTGAGGAGGTGGTCGACTGTGTGGAGGGAGGTGTTTCCACGGCAAGGGGGGAGGTGGAGGGAGTGTTGCCAGAAAATAGTGGAGGAAAAAGGGTGGCCTCCCAAGGGGAGGGGAGAGGATAAATTCAATCTTCAACACTTGGGTTCCAGCTTCGTCACTGGGTGATCAAAAATTGAGGCTTCTTTTCACTCAAATTTCAATGTCTCTAAATGAGGGCCCTCACCCCAATATATGGACACTAGGGTGGACAAAGAATGGTCATGATTCGTCGTTCGTTGTGATTTTCAAAATAAATAAAATACAACTTGAAATAAAAAACACAAAGCATAACTAATTCTAAGTTTGGTGATTCGCATAAAATGGATGGCTCTGACCATCGTGCAGGTTGATGCATGTCCCGATCCCCATCAATTTCCCCTGCCCTAAAAGCATCCAACTCCGTGAATGAAGATGGGCGTGATCTCGTCTGAATGCGAGGTGAATCCCTCAAACTCTGATGGTGTCATGAACTTGTATGTCGTTGAAGCTAATGCTGACGATGGAACTAAGGATGGTACTGCTGAAGCCGACGACGGTTCTGTAGATGGTGCAGCTGCTAAAGGAGTTGTTGTGTAAGATGTCAGAGTCGGAGTAGTGAACATCGATGTTGAAGAAGGTATTGTTATCGTCAACGCCACAGACTTTATGGTGTTGTTGTGGAAGAAGCTAAGATGATTCTTGTGCCGAAGAATGTGTTACTCCAGTGGAAGAATTTATATGATCAATCGGTGTCGAACACTGGAGTTGTAGTGTAGTAGATGAAGCGAGGGGATGTACTGAGGTCGCAGGTTAAAATTGGGGTTGTAATGAGGTAGAAATGACAACTGTGGTTCTAGTGAAGTAGTGGGGCGAATGTTGGGGCTGAGGAGCTAAAGTGGCGGAAGTTGAAAGATACATGTCGTCATGTAGCTCAAAGGATGGAGTCAAATATTCCATGTTAAATACATGTGAAATTCTCATACTCAGCATAATATTTAGTCCATAATCATTTGTTCCAATTCTTTTGATAATCGTGTAAGGACTCATTCGCTTAACATTTAATTTTCGACCAATTTCTTTGGGGAACCTCTCAGCACATATATCGATCAACACTTGTTCTCTTATTTGTAGATTTGCAATCTCATGTCGTTATACACATAAGATTTATAAATAATTTTATTACAAGTACTCTTACGTCAGATAGACTCATGCATGATATACAATGACAATGAATGATGGTCAACATACATAACATATCTCCTACGTAGAGGCTCTACATCCCTTCAGGTTTTGTTCCAGAGAGGCACATGATCAGGGGGTTCAGTGGGTGTTGTGTAAAAAAACACATCGTGTGTGCGATGATCATTTAAATAAACACTAGAAATGTCAGCACTAATAATGATGGAATCGATCCCAAGATCATCGAGAGAACTCTCGCTCTCGACTAACTCAAAGATAGTGGACACATCCATAAATAGTGGTGGTTTATCTGGAGGCTCTCTTGGTGGGGCGTAGAAATACTAAAGAAATACTAATCGAATATAAAATAAACATCCAGATGACTCTATGATACTTTGGCACTGAGTTTCCTCTCTATGGTGTGTAGATTGCCTCGATAAGTGATAATTCATCGAGTGGCTCCCTGGGTAAGTTATAATAAATGTCATTGTAGTTGCGATGAATACTGAAATAGAGTCATGATATAGCGTAAATGTCCTCCGTGACAGATGATGAAACCAATACATGGTCAATACTAAACTCCTGATTCATACCATTGATATGATTCATCACTACCTCGTCGTGAAGCTTTGAAGAATAAGTGCTCAAGGTGAGTCGTTGGTCAAAGCAGTATTTAAGTCAACACAACGGGTAGGGGAAGGATATGTAGCTATGAGATCATTAGGTCGCTCATGTTCATCCCCATTCGGGGTCACGTTGACAGGGTCATGCTTAAGTGGAGGGCCATTCAACGGACACTAAACATCATTGGGGAAATTTATATTGGATGCCTCATCTTTTTTGTCTATGTGACAGGTAGATATTGTATAACCCGTAATTCATCGAGATCAAAATGGCCTAAGAAGATGCCTATTCGCAGACCTCGCCACGAGCAGGGGCGAGCTTGGGCAACCAGAGGCAAGCATGGGCGAGCAAGGACAGGCAAAGCCGTGCAAGGACGAGCATGGTAGAGTAACTCGCTAGTACGTGCGAGCATCCAAAGACTGTCAGAAAACAGGTTTCAGCAACCATAGCCGCCAGGGCGCCGCCGCCGCCAGGGCGCCGCCGACGCCGCCAGGGCAGGGGCTCCATAGCTGTTATGGGTCTGGTTATAAATAACCCCCACCCCCTCTTGGATTTGTCTATAAATAGGACTCCAAAGTTACCATAAATGGGACCTTTGTCTTAGCATTGCGGGCAGCCATCATGGAGGGCATCCAGCATGGCAGACAACGTGCATTGAGGGCAGCCATCATTGCGGGCATCCAGCATGGCAGACAGCGAGCATGGCGGGCATCCAGCATGGCAGACAGCGAGCATGGCGGGCATCCAGTATGGCAGACAGCGAGCATGGAGGGCATGCAACATAGCAGAAAGCGAGCATGGAGGGAGAGCATCCAGCATGGCAGACAGCAAGCATGGAGGGTAGCCATCATGGAGGGCATCCAGCTTGGCAAGCAGCGAGCATGGCGGGCAGCCATCATGGTGGGCATCCAGCATGGCAGGCAGCGAGCATGGCAGGCATTGAGTATGGCAGACAGTTATCATGGTGGGCATCCAACATCGAAGACAGCGAGCATGGCGGAAAGCCCTTATGGCGGGCATCCAGCATGGCAGACATCCAACATTGCAGACAACGAGCATGGCAGGCCGCGAGCATGGCGGGCTAACATCATGGTGGGCATCCATCATGGCGGGCAGCCAGTATGGCAGACAACGAGCTTGACGGACAGTAAACTTAGCATGTCTGCAACATAGCGGGCAGCGAGCATGACAAGCTTCCCTCACATACTCCGTCACTGGACCAGAAGTCAAAGTCAACAAGTCAATACAGAAGTTAGAGTCAACGTTCAAGATAGTTGAAGGCATGGACGAGTATGACTAGCTCCTCTCGCATACTCGTCAAGTAGGCGACTAGGACAGCTACTCGCCCAAGTGGGCAAGCTCCACTGGTAGTCGCGTTGCCGAAAGTTCTATAAATAAGTCCCCCACCCCTTGGTTTTCTTATAAATAGGATCTCAGAGGTACAAGGATATGAACCACGAAATCTCGCAAAAGATCTCGACCACCCTTTTTTTAGACTTTCAACTGGGCTTTTAGATCCTGCTACCAAGGACTTTAGTCGCGAGATAGTGATCATCCCCTTGATAGCCATCTAGACATAGTCGCTAGCTAGTGTTCCACTGTGTACCCTGCTCGGACCATCTTTGGTCTTGGAGGGGAAGCTTTTTCTAAGCATCCAGGTACGTGGTGGAACCTCCCTGTCACAACATCCTGGGGCTTTCTAGTTTTCCTTCTGTTTCTTTGTGTTCCAGTCTGCTAAGTCGTCGAGCCCGATCGCTGGACAGACAACCTTAGTCTGCATTGATCCAAATTTTTGGAGTAGGGATTTTCCCGCCTTCAACACTATGGTGCGATAAGCGTGGATTGTATCCGAGGAAGAAAGTTTTGCGAGTAGGCGAGATGACAGACACCAACGAGAATAGAGAGATAGTCGGCAACTCGACAAGTGGAGGCCATTATGTGGCAATGTCGGTCTTCGAGGATTTCGTGCGGAGGAAGGAGTGAACCTTGCGAGCAGTGTTGAATCCTCAAGCGAGTTCCAAATGGCGGCATCGTCCGGTGAATTCCAGATGGCGACATCCTCGAGCGAGTTCCAGATAGCGACATTCTCGAGCGAGTTCCAAATGGCGGAATCCTCGAACGAGTTCCAGATGGCGACATACTCAGGTGAGTTCCAAATTGCAGCATTCTCGAGCGAGTTCCAGATGGCTGCATCCTCGAGCGAGTTCCCGATAGCGGCATCCTCGAGCGAGTTCCCGATGGCGGCATCCTCGAGCGAGCTTCAAATGGCTTCATCCTCAGGTGAGTTTTAGATGGCGGCTTCCTCGATCGAGTTCCAGATGGGGCATATTCGATCGAGTTCCAGATAGCGGCATCCTCGAGCGAGTTCCAGATGGCGGCATACTCGAGCGAGTTCCAGATGGCCACAACCTCAGGAGAGTTTCAGATGGCGACATCCTCGAGCGATTCCCAGATAGCGGCATCCACGAGCGAGTTCTAGATGGCGGCATCCTCGAGAGAGTTCCAGATGGCGGCATCCTCGAGCGAGTTCCAGATGGCGACATCCTCTAGTGAATTCCAGATGGTGGCATCCTCAAGCGAGTTCCAGATGGAGGCATCCTCGAGCGAGTTCCAGATATCGGCATCCTCGAGCGAGTTCCAGATATCGGCATCCTCGAGCGAGTTCCGGATTGCGGCATCCTCGAGCAAGTTCCAGATTGCGGCATCCTCGAGCGAGTTCCAGATGGCGGCATCCTCGAGCGAGTTCCAGATGGCGACATCCTCAGGCGAGTTTCAGATGGCGGCATCCTCGAGCGAGTTCCAAATAGCGGCATCCTCGAGCGAGTTCCAGATGGCGACATCCTCGAGCAAGTTCCATATGGCAGCATCCTCGAACGAGTTCTAGATGGCGGCATCCTCGATCGAGTTCCAGATGGCTACATCCTCCGGTGAATTCCAAATGGCGGCATCCTCGAGAGAGTTCCAGATAACGACATCCTCGAGCAAATTCCATATGGTAGCATCCTCGAACGAGTTCTAGATGGCGGCATCCTCAATCGAGTTCCAGATGGTTACATCCTCCGGTGAATTCCAAATGCTACATCCTCAAGCGAGTTCCAGATGGAGGCATCCTCGAGAGAGTTCCAGATAACGACATCCTCGAGCGAGTTTTAGATAGCAGCATCCTTGAACGAATTCCAGATTGTGGCATCCTCGAGCGAGTTCCAGGTGGCGACATTCTCAGGTGAGTTCCAGATTGTGTCATCCTCGAGCGAGTTCCAGATGGCGGCATCCTCCGGTGAATTCCAAATGGAGGCATTCTCAAGTGAGATTCAGATGGCGGCATCCTGGAGCGAGTTCCAGATAGCGGCATCTTGGAGCGAGTTCCAGATGGCGGCATCCTCGAGCGAGTTTCAATTTGCGACATCCTCAGATGAGTTCTAGATGGCGGCATCCTCGAGCGAGTTCCAGATGGCGGCATCCTCAAGCGAGTTCCAAATGACGACATCCTCCAGTGAATTCAGATGACAACATCCTCAAGCGAGTTCTAGATGACGGCATCTTCGAGTGAGTTCCAGATGGCGACATCATCAAGCAAGTTCCAGGTGGCGACATTCTTAGGCGAGTTTCTGATCGCGACTTCAAAGAGGAGAAAGCAAATGAAGTGTTCCTCAAACTCCTACTCGTGATGATCTTCATGCTTACCGGGCGTTCTCTTCAATTCTGCGAGTTTACCCTTGGCTCTAGCGCGGAGGTCCAACCTCACACCCGGAAGACCTTTGTGATCTCCCCCTCCCTAGCCAATGCTGAGCTAGGTGCCTTGGAGGATGAAGGAAGAAAATGAGGAGTTGTGAAAAACTAATCCATCTCCAAGGCACCCCAATGGTCTATTTATAGATTTTTGGGGATGTCCTGCCAATAACGCAATCCTGCTGCTCTGAAATTACTGAAATACCCCGGGGCTGGTCTGCCAACAGCCAAACTCCGTTGTTCTGAACAGCTACTCGCAGCCCACCAAGGGCAAAATAGCAGACCCTCAAACCGGGCGAGCTGCTCAAGCCGGGCGAGCTGCTCAAAACGGGCGGACCTGGGAGCTGTTCGCCGCGGGACCCTGGGAGCCGTCTCACGGGACACTGGGAGCCGTCTCGCCGGGACCCTGGGAGCCGTCTCGCCGGGACCCTGGGAGCCGTCTCGCCGGGACCCTGGGAGCCGTCTCGCCGGGATCCTGGGAGTCGTCTCGCCGGGATCCTGGGATCCTGGGAGTGTCTCGCCACGACCCTGGGAGCTGTCTCGCCAAGACCCTGGGAGCTGTCTCGCCGAGACCCTGGGAGATGTCTCGCCCGGATCCTGGGAGCTGTCTCGCCGGGACCCTGGGAGATGTCTCGCCGGGACCCTGGGAGATGTCTCGCCGGGACCCTGGGAGCTGTCTCGCCGGGACCCTGGGAGCTGTCTCGCCGGGACCCTGGGAGCTGTCTCGCCGGGACCCTGGGAGCTGTCTCGTTGGGACCCCTGGGAACTAGGCCAGGCGAGACCTTCAAGGGGCCGGGCACTAGCAAGCTATGCAAAATTTTTTATCCCCCTGCTAGAATATCATGCAGGTCAACAATAAATTGGCCCCCAGAAGTGCAAAACCCCCAAAAAACTTACAAATGTGTAGCAAGTCTTGCTCTTTGCATGGTTGGGGACCCTGCTCCGCGAATACGGGGTTGTACACAATCCCCGCTCTTTTCGAGCGAGTTTCACTCTCGGAAAGAAACATTCAACTCAACGTATTCGCTGAGTGTAGAGCTCTTGGTGCCGAAAATACTTGGCCTCTCCGAGGGGTAAACCTGTCGTGCCAGCTAAAGAGAGCATGGGTGGCGAGATCTCCTCCGGGGTTGGAACCTTCTCTCCACCGAGTCACATTTGACCCATCCAGCTAGTGAGAGCATAGGTGAGGAGATCCTCTCGGGGTTGGTACCTTCTCTCCACCGAGGCACATTCGACCCATCCAGCTAGTGAGAGCCTGGGTGAGGAGATCCTCTCGGGGTTGGTACCTTATCTCCACCGTGGCACATTCGACCAATCCAGCTAGTGAGAGCATGAGTGTGGAGATCCTCTCAGGGTTGGAACTTATTCTCCACCGAAGCACATTCGACTCATCCAGCTAGTGAGAGCCTGGGTGAGGAGATCCTTTCGGGTTGGATGGGTCAACATGAAAGTTGTAGATTTGGACGAGATCTAGAACTTTCATGTTGACTATCTTTCCTAAAAGTGTATTTTAGTGGATGTATTTTCAAATGGCACGGAACCGGGCGGAACTATTGCGATTTGCAATAGTTCCGCCCAGTCGCGCGTCATTTGAAAATACACCTAGTAACATGCATTTTTAGGAAAAGTGTTCAACATGAAAGTTGTAGATATCGTGGAGATCTACAACTTTCATGTTGACAATTTTTCGTTAAAAATGCAAACCG